>JBBYHO010005529.1:0-11624 GCA_038382025.1 Adansonia gregorii | reverse complement strand
AGTTAAAGTGGATCTTCTTACATCAAATTGGTTGCTTATATCTCTACATGTAGGTGTCATGGAATGTTTGCTAGATCTCCATTTCTTATGAAGGTGTGATGAAGATGAAATTTATCTAAAATGAGCTTACTATCATCATCATCTTGAGACATGGTTTATTCTTTCGATAAATAATTTACTTGATTGTTTAAGTTAGAATGTATAACAATATTATTTGAATAGGCCTTATCACATGTAAACGTAACTATCGCGTGATAAATTCAAAGGTATAATTAAAAAAATCATGGAACAAAATTTGAACTTAAATATCAAGTTAAAGCATCTAACTGAAAATCAATTTGTAATAAATAAAGAGATGCAACTTGAATATAGAACCACTAACAGTCCAAAACTTCATCGGTACGAGATAACATCGCCTTTGAAATATTACACTGACGTGGGACACTTAATTGTGCAAATGTTTCCTGAGTTCAAATCAATTAGTCTTGTTTTAACTTCAACCTAACAGTTAAGGCCCTAAAGAATCATTGTAGAAATCATTGCAACGGATTCAACCATTGAGAATTATAAACAGCCATTATCACAAAATCAAAAACCTTCTCTTTACATGGTTGTGCACGTAATTGCCGAAGACAAAAAACATCAGCACCACTATCGCGACGGCGGATGGCCTCTGCCAGCCCCTACCCCTTGTATTCGCCTCTATGTCACCTGGCTGCGTTGCGTTGGTCACACACGATCTTCTTGGACACTAGATGAGTTACTTGATGTTGCATCGGCAAATCCGTCTCCAAGCGATGGTAAAACATCCGTTGCTGTTGTTCTAAACTCTGGCTCTTGCTCTATCTCTACTTTTATCTCTTCTATCATTCTAATGGCTTCTTTCAAGTCTAATCTCACGTCAGCGCTAGTTTGAGCGCAAAGTGTGGCTACATGAAGGAGTTTCTCGATGCTGCCAAGTGAACTTTGGCCGCTGTTAGCGATCACCGGATCGAGCAACTCAGCCTGTCTCCCTTCTGAAAATGCAGATGTGACCCATTGAACTACATCAATTCCAGCTTCACCTTTGCTAAGATGCTGAGAAGCTAATTTTCCCGTAAGGATCTCGAGAATGATGATTCCAAGGCAATATACATCACTTTTAGGCGATACTTTCCCTTGGTTTACTGCTTCCGGGGTTTTGTAAGAAAAAAGGACTTCTAAATCGTCGATGTTTACCAATGAGCAAAATCCGTAGTCCGAAAGAAATGGATGATTATCAGGGCCGAGCAGCACATTGGTTGATTTGAGGTTGCCATGAGGCACTTCGAGATAAGCAAGTTCAGTATGAAGATAATCTAGTCCCTTGGTAATTCCTCGCACGATTTTTAGTCTGGCTGGCCAATCAAGTTCAGCACCCGATGTGCTTCGATCACCTGGAGAAATTATATGCTTCTATTCATCAGAATCCATAGATGGATGGCATAGTATTGTGTATAAGAAAGTAAGCATATACAGGAAAGAAAAAGCTGAATGAACTGAAAATCAACAACAGATTGCTTAGCATTTGTCTAATTGTTGATGGCAATATTATTGTGATGAGCGGGCTTCAAGATGCCTTCTTCACTTCACTTTAAATATTGGGATTTGGTCATCAACCCACACATGCTTACATTAAATGTATTTTTTGCTTACCAAGGGGGGCTCACTTTTAAATAACAAAACCTTGCAGGATTGTAAGTGCCCCGAGAAGACAATACCTTTCATATAAATATCCATGGATAACAATCAAATCTTGATACGTAAAGTGATGCAGGAAAACATCTTAAAACCCGACATCACGAAAAAGTGATATTTCTTAAAGCAGAGGTCTTGGCTTGTACCAAAAGAGGCACATCTTTAAGTGACAAAACCTTATGAGACTTGTGGATGCCTAAAAAGGACAAATCTTAGTATGTTGAATGACTTGAAAAAGATGTCCTAAAACCCGGTTATCACAATCACACTTTAATGTCTTCTTAAACCAGGCATCTTTTGCCAAAATGGTAACGTAGAAAAGGCAAAATACATTGAATAACGATTTGAGACAAAAATAAAATCAAAGGCAACAGATTATAAACTTCAAGGGAAGAAAAAAATTTCATACCATGCAATTGGTAAAGCAAACTACCATTGGCAAGGTACTCATAAACAAAAAGCTTTTCCTCGTGCCGGTAATGGTAAGCTATTGGTGTCAAAACATTGGGATGTCGTAGCTTTCCAAGCATTTTAACCTCAGCATCGAATCCTTCTCTTCCTAATGCATTCATCTCCTTCACCCTTTTAACCACCACCGCGACACCGTTAGCCATGGTGGCCTTATAAGAGCACCCCATGGCTCCATTTCCGAGCACTTCAGCAGTTGCTTTCATCAAATCTGGTAATCCAAAAGCACACTTGTCATCATTTACAATAACTAGTTCAGCTACTGCACCACCTCTGGCCATTGCACGGTTAGACCCTCCGACATGGATGGAGCTTACATTACTCTTTCTGCTTACTTCGACTTCCACCATGGCTGGCACTTGCACCTCAACTGCGGCCTCGTTAGAGCTTCCCCTGTCAGTCACATGGCCGTCTTCTCGTTGCTTCTTTTTCCTCCATCTAATTGCAAAGAAGATAATCACTGAGAGTAACATCAATCCTAACGTTATAATTGTAGCAATGACCTTTTTGGTATCATGTTTATCATGTCCACCACGAGCTTTATTGCAGTTAACACCCACTTGTTCTCCGCAGAGACCTGGATTTCCTGCAAATGAATTGGCCTCGAATCTTGACAAACTAGAAGGAATCTCCCCTTCAAGTTTATTGTTTGATAAATTGATGGACTGCAAAGTTTGGTGATTAAAATCGGGAATATTTCCAGTAAATTGATTGTTTTCGAGATGTAAGTAAATGAGACGAGACAATTGAGCCAATGAAACTGGAATTTTCCCAGTAAATTTGTTATCTGATAACCAAACTTTCTTCAATGATCTCGTTTTGGCAAAATAATCTGATGGAATTTCACCTGAAAATTGATTCCCCGACAAGAACAAAGCCTTCAAAGCACCTAAACGATTGATGTCAGGAATGTTGCCCGTGAAAGAATTGTTCATAACACTGAAAGAACGCAAGCTTTTCATCTCAACCAAAGCATCAACATCGATCTTCCCTGATAATCCCATACCTTCGAGACGCAACCCCTTGACGATGCCATTGTAACAAAGCAATCCCTTCCAAGGCCTTTCTTCATTGCAAGGTGCTGAGCCTGAACCTGAGCCGAGCACCCAAGAGCCAAGACCACCAGCATTGGTAAAAGATTTCTTGAGCTTTAACAAGGCCACCGCCTCAGAATCTGATATCCCAAATCTTACTGGCCACACTACGATTAAGAAAGATGAAAACAACAGAAATGACCTGAAAAACCAGTAAGCTGCCACCGCCATTACTTTAACCAGACAGTTTTTGGTGATTTAGTTTTAGCACTATGATTATGGGGAGCTATTGCTTTGCTTATTTCTCGTATTGGGTCGGTTTGTCGTTGTGATTTCTTCATGTTGGTCGGTTTTTCCTTTTTTTTTTTGTTTGCTTGGGAGGGCCAAGAGAGCCTTAGGAAGAGGGAGATGGCGCAAGTTTTGAACAAGTCAAGCTCTGAAAATAAAAATCCATTATTAACGGTAACATGCATGGATTGAAATGATCATGTATCCGCTCAAAACTGGGGGGCTTCAGCCCTTCACTTCTGCAATAAAATAGTGCCAACCTGACATTTAGATTTTTCACATTTTTTCTTTCACTTTCTAAACAATTTTTTGGATTTTAAGAATATTTTCTCGGCACTATAGGTGTATTCGGATCGGACCGACTTAAGATATATTTAAAAAAATAATATTTTTGTTCAAATTTTAATTTAATTTAATTTGGTTCATTCTTATTACCTATATATTGCTGTTTATAATTAATAAAAGATTAAAAAATATTTTTACATTAATATTTATATATTTTATAATTAAATTAATTTTTTTATTAAATATTAATTCAAGCCAAGTTGGTTCACTTCAAATTGACCAAAGATATATTCAAAGACTGGTTCATGGATTGGTCTACTTAGCACTTCATAGATACTAATTAAGTTTTTTTTTTTTTTTCTAATTTTCCTTTTAGGTGATCTTGTCTAATTAAAAAGGAAATGAGAAAGATTAAATATTCATTAAAATTTTTAATTTTACGAATGAGGTTAATAAACTATTTTATGTCCTGTTTTTCTTTAATTTTTTTAATATATTGTATTAAATTTACTTGTAAAATTTGAAAAACTTCACTAACATGAATCAAATGATTTCTCGTATCATCGTATATACATTATAATATTGCAGGATAATACATACATTATAACATCAAGAACTTAATATATGAAACCAATAATAAAAATGCTTGGTTGAATTTGGTAACGAGAGTCAAACAACACTAACTCAATAAAAAAATACCAAAAGCACTAATAAATTAAACGTAAACATGATAAGGAATTTCAATTTATATATATATTTTTAGCAAAAATACTCACTTTTTAAAATAATTATTCACCTTTCTTAAAAAAAAATCTACTGTCTTTTTTAAAAGACAGTTAATATATAATTTTTTTACGTATTTATTTTTCACCCAAAAAACAAACGTGCGTATATTTAACAATTGACCTGTTCATCATTAAATAATCTATCCGATCGGATAAATCAAAATTATTTTAAATCAAATTTAAATAAATTTTTAATAATTTAACCCGATTCATAATTAATTTTATTTAATAAGAATTAATCTTAAATTTTTTGCTAGAAAAAGGTCAATTTGAGGCTTTTGCTGGGGTTTGTTGGACAAAACGGTTTGGCCCAAGATTCAGATAAATTTGGATCAATTTGTAATCGATTCATCCAACAATCATTCCCGGGCTTGCTTTTTTAATCTTTTTGTCAAAATGGTGGGCTTCCTTCACTGCTGATGTAAGGAATTATATAAAAAAAAACTCGATACGGCCCGATACTTATAAAATAAGAGTACGATTAATAAATATTTATGTATAAAATTTATTTTCAAAATTAATTTTTCGTCTGACTTAAAAAGTCTAATTTAGATTTATATCTTTTTAATTAGAGTCGGTTATACTCAAAGTACTTTTTATTAATTAAAATAATATTTTTATTTAAATTTAATTATAAAATAAAATTTTAATATTTTATTATATTGTAGAGAAAAATATTTTGCTTAAACTAAAAACTTATCATACTAAATTAAAGAATCCAATAAACTCACAAAATAAATAATTCATTTATTGAAGGAGTTTAATAAAATTTATTTATATAATTATTTTTTAAAATATAATTAAATAAATTAAATATTTAAAGTTAATATTTTAACCAACTCTTTGATCTAAAATCACTGGTAAAATTCCCAAATTATTAATAAATAATTTTGATTAGATCACACGTAACAAATGCCACCTTTTCCTCTCTCATTTTTATTCCTTTTTTTTAATTTCCTCTCACTTTCTCGAGGCACCTAACTTTGAACCCTAGCGAAGGAGGAAAAGGAAAAAACGCAAAAGAAGGTAATCTTCTTGGAAAACAAACAGCTCGATTAATTTTTCCTAGAAAATCGGATTGGGAAAAGGGAAAAAAAATGCAGCACCAGAGGCTGAAGCAACAGCAACAACAAGCCTTGATGCAACAAGCTCTCCTCCAACAACAGTCTCTCTATCACCCGGGCATCTTAACTCCTCCTCAGGTTTTCCACTCTTTAGTCTCTCTTAATTTAATTTTTTTTTTGTCAGCTACGGGTTTTTTGATCCGGTTTTTAGGATTGATTTGTTGGATTTTTCGAAATCGTGTTTTGATATTCGAGCTACTCTTTTTTTTTGGTTGTAATTGACTGGTGGAGTTAGGGTTAGTTTGGAAATTAACGCGGTATTGATTTAACTTTCGAAAAATAAGCTTTTTCCCTAGGTTTCGCTTGAATTCGCTGAACTTTGTTTCTATTTCGACGTTTTCATATTTCTTCAGTTTTTCCTGCATTATTGGTCTGAAAGTTGAATTTTTGCATTTTGTTTTTGGAAATGAGGAAGTCTGTGTCATTAACATGCTTTTGGTGTAAAGTGAAGCTCATTGTTTTGGGTATGAAATTTGATGAAAGATTATTTTTTTTCTTAATATTTTTAGTTTTTCATCATGGCATGAAGTTCCAATGTTATTTCTCTTATATGAGCTTGCAATTGGCGAGCTCTTGGTGTTTTCTTTCTCATTTAATTGTGTTTCTCGCTACTTGGGTTTTGTTCAACTTATTGCTAATCTAAATCTTCATGTTGTTTTGCAAATGTTTTACGAATGATAGGATGTGTTTTGGTTGCCATCTCTCTTGTACAATCAATACGTCTATTTGTTTATGTTTATATGCATCTATCTGTATCTCTTGTTTGGAAATATTTGGTAAAAATGTGCAATGTCTTTCTCTTTTTCTTTCTTCAAGTGTTAGAGCGTAAAACATGGTTCCTGAATTTCATATTGGGTTTCCTAAAGGTTTATAGTGCTGGAATATAACAGCATGACGCAAATTAATAAAATACAGGGTACTTTCAATATATCTGCATTCTGTCGAAATTACATGTTGGGCAGACACGACAGTTCTGCTAAAATATGTCTTATTTATATGAGGCGGAATATTTTGGTCCAGTTGTCACTGAAAAACCAAACGGGAAAAAAGGCATCATAGTAAATCAAGAAAATACATTATCTTTTTTTTTTTTTGCTTTAAGTTGAAAGTGCTTTTGAAGAGGTCGGGGAAGAGATGCTCTCATTTCACTTGGTTGTAGTTAGCATCTTGTTTGTTTTTTTTCTAGGTTGAGATGTTGGATAGCTTTAAAAACTCATCTTCTTTCCAGGATTTTAACGCTATAGACTTGTGTTGAGTGGGAAGCGACGTTTTTTGTACATCATTTCTTCATTTCCCCTCTTTTTTTTATTTTTTTTCCACATTTTTATTTTGCAGATAGAGCCAATCCCAAGTGGAAATCTTCCTCCTGGATTTGATCCAAGTACTTGCCGTAGTGTGTGAGTGTTTCCCTTGATATTTTTACATTTTTTTTCTCTATTTCCATTTTGTTTATTTTGCATTTTGTTCGTCTTTTATTTCCCCTTCTAGATTAAGCAACTACCCTTGTCACTTTTATGCTTAAGTTAAGTCTATATACATTGGAGACACTTTCCTTCGCGAATCTGCTGATTGAAAATGTTATTGCTAGCCTTAGTGCTAAATTCTAAGCTAATGGCTTTTTTAATTGATTTTTAAATGGTTTTGGGATGTAATAGACAATTGTATGTTCTTTCCTCTTTCTAACAACTCGGAAGGTTACTTATAGCCTTTTATTTATTTTTTCTTTTTTTTTTTTAAACTTCTAGTTTTTTTATTTTTGAGAAACCGCAGCTATGTGGGAAACATCCATGCACAAGTGACTGAACTGCTACTCCAAGAGGTTTTTGCAAGTGCTGGTCCGGTTGAAGCTTGCAAGCTTGTCAGAAAGGAAAAGGTATTATTTTCAAAGTAGTATCCTCTTTTTTTCCCTTATGGAACTGTGAGGATGCTCTAATTGTGCAATGGTTAAACTTCTTTACTTAGTTTTTCTCCCTTTTCCTTTAGCCTATTAATTGCAATTTGATTGAAATGCCTGTTGTTTCTCATTCTACTTAAGCAGTCATCATATGGATTCATCCACTACTTTGATCGCAGATCAGCTGCTCTTGCTATAATTTCTCTAAATGGAAGGCATCTGTAAGTATTAACTTTTATTTTTTTCCCTCTTATTTTATTTTAAGTGTGCTTTTACATCGTATATTGTATTCTGCAGATTTGGACAGCCTATCAAGGTCAATTGGGCATATGCTAGTGGTCAGAGAGAGGATACATCAGGTTTGCGCTTGCTTTTGTTTGAAATTTTTTTCTCTGAAATATTTATGCTGTCCTGGCAATTATTTTTTAATTCTACTGTTTGATACTATCATAATTGGTGCAGATCACTTTAACATTTTTGTCGGGGATCTGAGTCCTGAGGTTACTGATTCAATGCTGTTTGCGTGCTTTTCTGTCTATCCCAGTTGTTCGTAAGCATCTTTTCTTTTTGATCTTGATATCAGTGAATGCATTTACCATAACTTATTAATTAAATGCCGAAACTATCTGGAAAATGCCAATTTATTAGTTAGTAAACTATTATTAATGTTTTCATGCTGCTCACAGTAGTGATCTATCGGTGTCACGATGAATGAAAAAATTGATGCCTTTACTGATTTCAGGGATGCAAGGGTTATGTGGGATCAGAAAACTGGCCGTTCAAGAGGATTTGGGTTTGTTTCGTTTCGCAACCAGCAGGTACTATTGCTTGGTTAAGTTTTGGGTGCCTCTTTGTGTTTCTCTTCCATTATAATGCTGCTTCGCCTATTGATGTTGACTTTCTTTTTTCTTAATATATCTGTTCAGGACGCACAAAGTGCAATTAATGACTTAAGTGGTAAGATTGATGCTTATTGCTTTATACACGTCCTTTGTTATCTTCATTGACCGCAGTTTTGGATCATCAAATAAATCTCTGATTTTTAGCTTCAAAATTTTTATTTCGTATCTCTCACACTTTGAAGTAATCTTAATAGTTGGCTGAAATAGTCATCGAAAAAGGATTTTCCTTTCTTTTTCTTTGTTATTCTTCATGAAGTTTTCTGTAAAATCACAATTTTATAGTATTAATTCATTAAATTATTGTGGCTGAGCTGGAAGAATTGTATTTTGTACTAATTTTTAAACAAACTACCCCTTGCTTAGATTGCTGTTATTCGATATTGCAATAAAAATTCAAATGCGCCTTCGATTTTTTTTTATATATAGGAAAGTGGCTTGGCAGTCGGCAGATTCGTTGTAACTGGGCAGCAAAGGGTGCTAGTAGCGGCAATGACAAGCAGAGCTCCGATGCCAAAAGTGTGGTGGAACTAACCAACGGCTCATCAGGTATATTTGTTGCTTCTTTAAAATCAAACACTCACATTAAATTATTGTTTTGTTCAATGCAAACCTCAGAACTTTAGTATTTTATTACTCTTATTCTACCTTTTATGGGTCTTCAAATGTGGAAATAACCTTACATCTATTAGCTTCGGATGCAGATGATGGTAAAGAGACAGCAAATAATGAGGCTCCTGAGAATAATCCTCAGTATACTACTGTTTACGTGGGCAATCTTGCTCCCGAGGCGAGCAAACTATTTGGACCCTAAGAACTCCCATTTTTATTAAAGTTCTTTGTGCATTCAAGAGTTGGCCTTTTATTCTGAAAGGTTCAGTTACTGTGCTTTAAAGGAACATGTTAAATTCGCTAATAAAACGGACTTTATTATTCCCGCAGGTCACCCAACATGAACTCCACTATCACTTTCATGCTCTTGGCGCTGGAGTGATTGAGGAGGTTCGAGTCCAGCGTGATAAAGGCTTTGGCTTTGTGAGATACAGTACTCATGCTGAGGCAGCTTTGGCTATTCAGATGGGGAACACTCTGTCATTTCTACGTGGCAAGCAAATTAAGGTTTATTGTCTTTCTTTTACTCAGAAATTTGACTTTCTTTATTTGAGAAATATAAATATTTAAAAGATAATGTGTATATTTGAAGTCTTTGCATAGGTTGTTTATTGAATCATTGACGCTTAAGTATCCTATAATGAGACATGGAATGACTTCGATGACTATTACGGGTGGTCGATTTTCATTAGATTCATTTTTGCTTATCTAAAGATCATCTAGTTGTTGACAGTAATTCCTTGGATAATGAAAAATCAACCTCTTTAATTGTTTCGTGTAGTGCTCTTGGGGGAGCAAGCCTACGCCACCTGGAACAAGTTCAAACCCACTTACCCCACCTGCAGCCGCACCTTTACCCGGCCTCTCAGCCACCGACCTTTTAGCTTACGAGCGACAACTTGCCATGACCAAAATGGGTGGTGTTCACGCCCTAATGCAACTTCAGGGGCAGCACCCTCTCAAGCAAGCCGACATGGGAGTGGGTGCTGCTGGAGCTAGCCAGGCTATATATGATGGTGGATTCCAGAATGTTGCTGCTGCCCAACAACTGATGTACTATCAGTAAATCAAATTGCAGCTTGTGTGGTAATATTAATCCTTTATTTCCTCTGCATTTGCAGATTTTATTTTGAGTTCTAAACATAACATTTTAGGAGGCTTTTTTAATTTATTCCACCCCCCTTTTTTAGCAGCGAGATTGCACCCTTCTTTTATATATATACATATAAATATATATATATATATATATTTGCCGATTGTATCAATCTTTTACTTATTTTCTGACATTATTTGAGTTCTAAACAGCTGCGAAACTTTTAATGTACATACGTTTGCTTTGCTGTTGCAATGGATATATATTTTCGCTGCTCTCCCTCGAGTTATGCACTTGTACCACTATGCTTATGTTATTTCGACTTTCTTTTTTTTAAAAATATTTATGTTTAACATTCGTGTTTGATATATATTTGAATATGGATATAAAGATATGGTCATTCAAAAGTTCTCCAAATATATAAAAATTTTGAAAAAAAAAAAAAGAAACGTATACCTGTTGGATACGTGTTCACACTCAAATTTGAGAAATCTTGGCAATGTTAAATATTGATTCTGTCGTGGTTTTTTATTTTTTAATCTGACTATGAGGTGTCTATCTGCATCGATACATTAATATTTTTTTTTTCTATAAATATTTTTATTGGTACTTAATTTCTTTAAATATTGCATGCGACATTTTTCTTAAATCTTTTACTCCTTTTTTCAAATAACAATCCTTGGTTGTACGTAGACATTCTTTGTTGGTTAATGGGGGATCGGATTAGTTCAAGTTCGGATTTGAATCTTTTGTGTTAGTTTTTTGGGCTAAGATCAAATGACAGTATCTGCGACAAACATGGATGCCAAGGATGAGGGAAAAGGGGGGTAATTGAAAAAAAAAAAAGAAGAAGAAGAAGAAAACAGGAGTTACAACACATGATCCAACCAAAATCAGTGTTAAATTCAACAATTTTTATTATCTGCAAGACTGCAACTAAACAACAGCAACACTAGCGGGGGGGGGGGGGGGGATTAAAGTTTATATCCGCCAGCCGTCTGAAATCTCTACAATTATTTAGAATTACATTAGGGTAGAACTATTTGGACATGCAGCTTTTCACCAATCATTCTCCAACCTAGCAATATATTTGTCATAGAATTTCCCTGCTTTCCCAAGGTCTCCAAGCTCGGTCTAGCAATCGGCGATTGCTCTGTAAACTTCCGTGTTTCCCGAGTCATCGCCTTCTTGCTCCGAGATCGCTAAAACCATTGAATGGTGTTTAATGGCTTCTCTATATTTGCCTTGCCTTTGCAATGAAGCACCTGAATGAAAGCAAACTTATGTTCAGAGACTGTCAAAATTTAAAGGAACTCCAGGTTTAAGAACCAAGCAATAAGAAAAGGAAAATTTTAGATTTCGATAGATTGACATAGCTCTCCAACAATCACCACAAAACGATCACATATAGTTTGTACAAGCCATG
>JBBYHO010005508.1:3575-13968 GCA_038382025.1 Adansonia gregorii | reverse complement strand
TGCTGAGATAGAAGTGGTCCATTTATACCAGCCTTTTGGAGCCAAATTGGAGGTGTTTTTGGCCATTTCTCAAGGGGAACAAAGTGATGTCAGCATGGTGGCTATAGGGTAGCTGTAGGAGGCAGTTTGCTGCCAATGTGATGGGCATAGGGTGGCTGGATTAAATGCTAAAATGCTTTTCCAGCAACTAGGATGGTTGATGGTGACATTGGCCAACAACTAAGGAGGAGTAGGGTGATCATATGACATTGACCCCTTTGATCCAATTTAGACTAAAAAATTACTAGAGTTTCTATTCATAGCAGATTATGATACATTTAGATATTTGTTGTCCGTATATGCTTGAATTTTATTTGGATAATGTTGAATATCTAAATCTATTTTATTTATATAGATAATGAATTCGAATATTTGAATCTGATATCCATTTACATATTAAATTTTTGTTTAATTTTATATATTTATTTTTTATCAATTTAGATATTTAATTGTTGAATTCATATATTTGATCGATACTCTATTTAAAATTAGATATAGAATTTGATAATAATATTTCGATAGTAAGCAAATAATAAACACATTTTAATAAATCAATTTTAATTTAAAACATGGATTTTAATTTTGAATTTGGATTTAAAAATCCAAATTTTTTGTTCAGACGTCAAATAAAAAAATTGATTTGGATTTGAGCAAATCCAATATTAATTTTGCTAGCCCTAATCTAAAATTTGAATTTTTTTTTTAAATGAGAATTTACAAAATCACTTCTTAATTGCTATGTACTCTATCTTTTATAAAGTGATAATTAATTGTCATTTAAATTTAAATTCAAATCTTAATTATTCAAATAAAAAATTTTAAATTCATAATTTGAAAATCATAAATTTTAAGTTTAAAATTTTGAAATTCAAATCCAAATCCAAATCTATGATTCCAAACGTAACCTTAAACAATTCAAATTTAAATATTTAAAATTTTTCAAATATCTAATTCTGTACTACCCCTAGTTTAAACCCTTTACTATTAAATTTGTGCATAATATTCAAAATCAAGTTGGCTGCTTATTAATTAGCTTGATCGTGAAATCTTTTTGATTATTTACCTGCTCTTTCTAGGTAAAACAAAAATGACAAGAAATAATATTAAGTTTATTGTTTTATACTATTTAAATCTCAATTTTTAGCATTTAAGTCCCAAGAAAGATGCAAGAAAAAAAGCTTACACTTTATTCAATATTTTCTATGTTTTAAGTTTGAAGAATCATAATTTGCTTGATTATTTTACTTTTTCTCTTACATTTGCTTTGTGTTCTATAGCCGAGGGTGCCCTGGTTACTTAACCAAGTTGTTTTCGGTGACTTTGCATTTCTATGTTAATTTTTTATATAAAAAATCATAATTTAAAATTAAAATTGAAATTACAAATATTAATTTCAAATTTTAAATTTATTATACGTTAACCCTCGAAAATAATTACATAAATTAATTATGTTAAAGATTAAAGTTCATAATTTTAAGTTTTATGTTATCGTAATTCTCTTTTTTTTTTTAAACCCCAAATATATATATATATATATTATCTGTAACAAAAACTTTAAATTATCAATATATTTTGGGAGAAGTGTCCAAATCTTTCTTTTGGTTGGGCATGACCAATCCATTTCAATGTAGATTTTCCACTGCTTATATAGCTTTTTAATCTTTCATTCCATGGTTAAACTTAAATAGACATTGGGTAGTTCCCTTTTTTGGCATGAAGTTTTCAACTTTCGATCTATTCCATCCTTTCAAGTTAAAGAAAACTGAACCCTTTATCCTTTGAGTTGAAACCCTAGTTTTGCAAGAAGAGTCTCTGGTCCAAAGTCTTTTTAGGGTCTTAGGCTTTAGGCCCTTAGTTCACTTGATTGGGAAAACTATAATAGTAGTGCCACTTTGCTTTGCACACTTGCTTCCACAACTAACAACAACAGCAACAATAATAACAATAAAAATTTAATAAGAGTTTATATTTAATGTACATTATATATGCATTTTTTAAAATACTTTTAACTTTCATTAAGGTCATCACTTAATCCAAAAGTTTATATCAAACAGAATTATATGCTTTCTCAAAGGTCATTTTAATAATAGTCCTACTCCCATCACTGAAGTTGTTCTTCTTCAAGGAATCGATCGCCTAATTTGCTAAGAAAATTGTCGCCCGGAATTTGTATTCTAAAAATAAATGCACTCTAAGTATCAATAATCACGTTTATCCATTATCAGCTGTAGTACTTTTCTAGGTAGCATTTTTGCAATGATCTTACAGAGAGCCAATGCATAAGAAAGATACGCGTGTAAGCTTTCAGCCCCACCGGATTGTCAACTTTAGGTACCAATAGTGCAGCCGCACCGTCCTACCTTATCACTACACGGTCTACATATTTAGGGCGCTGTCTTATTTCTGTGATGTTTAAACATATGGTTTTGTCCATACACGGCCCAGTAAAAGAGAAAATACAGTATCAAACTGTTGTTCTCATGTCAAGTGCAACGTGTTCGGATTTTGGCATTGGATTGTGCGAGAAAACTTGCCGCTTTAAAATGTCTACTTTCAACAATAATATTCAATGAGTTTTGACAAGTCTTGCAGATAGCTAGGTAAAAAGCACATGTTAAGTTTATTGGTGATGAAACATGAATGTTACATAGGCTTATTTTTTAAAAATTATTTATATTTAAATATATTTTTATATAAATATAAGGTATAAACTTTTAGATATATATTTTTTTATGCTTTTTAGTTATAATAAAATGTATAAACTTTCAAAAAGTATGAATCTTTTTTTTTAAAAGAGTATATGATCTATTTGGATATGCATTGAAATTGATTCTAATGAAATTAAAAATAATAGTGATAATAAAATTAGTTATTGTAATAATATCATGTATGTTTGAATTCAAATATAGTGATGATAGTAAAGTAAAAAGAGAAAATGATTATTGACGGCACTAGAATAAAATAGGTGTATATATATATTAAATAATTTAAAATTAGTTAAATAATATTTATATTAAATAATAAAATATAAATTAAAATATATTTAGGTTAAATAATAATTAAAAATTATATTACGTTAAAAATAATTTTTAATTATTAAAATTATAGTGTCGACCAATAAATATTAAAATTATATTTATATTAAATAATAAAATTAAAATTAAAATTTTACGTATATTTATATTAAAAATAAACTTATTAAACTAAATTTAAAAAATAGTGAAGTGAGCAAAAGGGAGATTTCCCCTTGTACTAGGGGTTTTGTGAGTTTCAATTTATTAAAAAAATGAATTGATAATTATTAAAAAAATCAAAAAAATAATTTTTAAAAAAAAAATAATTATTAGAGTTATTAATAAAAAAATTATAATTATTTTTTTACATTTTATTTCATTCAAACTTTTGTCTGGTAATCTTTTCTTTTCGTAAAGGCGGAAGGGAGTAAGTTCCCTTACAAAGATTAAAAAATATTATATATTATATATTATATATAAATTATTATATTAAAAGTAATATTTAAAATACTAGTTATATTTTTTATTTTTTATTATTTTTAAATAGTATTTTTAATATATATAATTTATATATAATATATAATTTACATTATATGTTATTATATATTGTATATTATATATATTAAAAATACTATTTAAAAATTAATAAAAATTAAAAAATATTTTATATTAAAATTTAATTTATTTTTAAAAAATTAAAATAATATATATTTTATATAATATATATAAAATAAAATAATATATAAATTATATATAATATATAAACTGTATTAGATAAGTAAATACTAATTGTGTACTTACCAACACTTATGAGGTGGTAATCATGTGTAATGTACAGATGACTATAACTGAAGGTACAAATGGCAAAAATTGATTGTAATGTAAACTATTTGACCATAAACTATATTAGATAACTAAATGCTAATTGCACACATTACCAACACTGATAAGATGACAATCACATGTAATGTATAAATAATCATAATCGAATGTACATATGACTATAATTAAATGTACAGATGATCATAACTAAATGCACAGCTGATCAAAAATTAATTACATCCTAAACTATATGACCTTAAAACGTATCCGATTAGTAAATATTAATTGGACATATTACCAACACTAATGAGATAATAATCAAGTGTAATGTACATATGATTATAACTAAATGTACAAGTGACCATAAATGAATGTACAGATGCCCATAATTAAATGTACAAATAACCAAGATTGATATATTTAATTCCAATGTATATATAAAATATTTAATTCTAATATATATAAAATAATAATACAGCTAACTATACTAAATGTATGGATGTCATAAATTGAATATAAGAATAAACAGAGGACCATAAATGAATGTACAACTAATAGAATGCTCAAAATGTAAGAATGTACAGTTAATAAAAACTGAATGTATGGTAAATTGTATGTCCATTAACCATATGAAAATATCATATATCAATTAACCGCATTAGTTGGACATCAAATATGATAATCAATAAGACATATATATGATAATAAGTTAATGTACATTTGATTAGAACTCAAATTTGGTAGTATAAGAAAAAGGAAATGCAGTTACGTGTTAGATACGTATAAGAATGATGTACAACTCAACTATATATACCCTAAGTAAATGTACAGGTGACTATAAATGAATGTACGACTCACCATAACTGAATATATAGATGAATATAACTAAATGCATAAATAACTACAACTAAATATACAAATTACTAGGACTAAATGAACTTACAAGTACCCTAACTGAATGTATGCTACACTGTATGACAATGTTAGATAAAAATCAACCACATTAGTTAGACATCGTACATGACAATCACATAAGACGTATATATTTGATAATAAGTTAATGTAAATTTGACCATAATTCACATTTAGCAGTGTGAGCATAACTGAATGCAATTACATGTTAAATGCATATAGGAAACATTACATCTCAACTGTGAGCACCCCTAACTAAATGTACAAGTGATCAAAAATGAATGTACATATAACTATAATTAAATATATAGATGAGTATAAATAAATTTACAGATGACTAAAAATAAATATACAGATGAGCAAAAATGAATGTACAAATAGCAAAACATGAATGCACCCGATACCATATGACCCTTAGCCGTGACAAAATGTCAAATACTAATTGTAGACATTAGTTGGACCAATGATATCACAATAATATAATATGTACATAGGATAATAAGCTAATGTACATCGGATCGTAATTAAAATTCCCTGAGCATAACAAAATGTACTGACGTGGAAGATGCATGGGGGAAACGTTAAAACTAAAATATATTTACTCATAAGTAAATGTACAAGAGACCATATATGAATATGTGGATCACCATGACTATATGTATAGATGAATATAACTAAATATATATGATGACTACAATTAAATATATGGATTACCAAAAATGAATGTATAGATAACAAAACATGAATGTACCCTAAACTGTATGACTCTTAACTGTATGAAAATGTCAAATAGCAATTGCGTACATTAGTTGGACCAATGATATGATAATTACGTAAGATATACATATGATAATATATTAACATACATTGGACCATAACTAAATTTTCCAATGAGCATAATAGAATGTACTTACGTGCAAAATACGTGTAAAAAAACATTAAAACTAAAATGCATATACCCATAAATAAATGTACAAGCAATACAACTAAATGTATGAATCACTATAATTAAATAAACAGATAAATATAACTAAATGTACAGATGACTATAACTAAATGTACAAATGGTCATAAATCAATGTACGTATAACCATAATTTGGAATTTAATATAAAATATTTTTTAAAATTTTATTATTTTTAAATAGTATATATAATATATAAAATATAAACATAATATATTATATATAAATTATATATATTAAAAATACTATTTAAAAATAATAAATATAAAAAATATTTTATATTAAATCCGACCTACAATTTAAAATATAATAAAAATATAATCAATATTTTTAAATAGTATTTTTTATTATTTTTAAATAATATTTTTAATATATATAATTTGTATATAATATATAGCTTTTTTAATTTATAAATTTGAGATTTAATATAAAATATTTTTAATTTTTATCATTTTTAATAGTATTTTAATATATATGATATATTATATATATAATATATAATTTTTATTAGTATTTTTAATAGTATTTTAATATATAATATATATAATAAAAATATATAATATAATTTTTATTATATATATAATATATATTAGGTGGGTCAGTTTCCTTTGCAACCTATATATAAATATATATTTATATTATATCTGTATTATATAATATATTATATATAATTATATATAATATGTGAAGGGGTTGGTTGCCTTGAACCAATCCCCATATATTATTATTTTTCATAATAATACATAACAAATAATTTTAAAATTTAATATATTAAAAAATAATAATTAATTTGATTTTATATTCAAATTTTATTCTATAGATAGTTTGCACTACTTAAAGTGAATATTTTTTATTAAATTCGAATTTATATTATTAATAATTTAAATAATATTAATTTATTAAAAATAAAATTTTTGCATACCTTTTTAAAATTTTAATAAAACAATATCCTCTCTCAGTGATCGTACAATGAGATCCAATGAAATCATTTTCAGATTTTGTAGCCGTCCGATTTAAAAGCTATAATTGTGGCCCATTGGATTAAAAATGCCGACAGAAGTGGGCTAATGTGAAACCGGTTGGTGAGGTAGCCGGTATATAACTTGAAAAAGTAACAGCTTTTCATTTGTGGTATGTAAAGCTCAAACGGACAAAAGAGGAAGGCGAAAGAGGTAAAACGTGCAAAAGAAAAAGGTTAGAAGAATTAAAGCCGCATAAAGCCAGGTCAGACAACAGTAATTGGAGATGCATGAAGTACGTAAATAGAAAAACAATGACAAACAGTATGTTTGGGGGGGGGGGGGACTTATTTAAATTAAACAATAAATATCAACAAGATTTTTAAATTAAATAAAACAATTAATAGGTATTTATAGCAATAATTTTTAAAAATATTCCTATTATTAAGCTTTAAATAAATAATTTTTTAATAATAAAAACTATTATTATATTTGTAATAATATTATCTTTTATTATTAATATAATCTTTTATTAATTTAAAAAAATCAATATAATAATAAAATTAACAAAGGTGACTAGTGGTTTCACGATCCAACGATTTCGCATAAGATTCACTAATCGATTTAAACAATTTCCAACTAAATATATCAGTCAATTTAACAAATTTTTTACATGTGAAAACAATAGTATTTTGATAATTTATTTTAAATTAATATTATTTTAAAAATTTATTTAAAAATCAAAGGTACCTTGGTCGATCTCCTTAATGATAATATCATAATGGTCAAATCCACCTATAACTAAATATAAAAGTTATCCAAACCAATGAGATTGCTTGATTTGAATTAAAGGGGCACGGCTTAAAGGCCAACTAATTAAGCTTATTTATATGTTAACATTTAGAAGGTAATTAGGGTATTCACTTGTCATTTTTTGGTGAAGAAAGGGAAAAAAATAATGTATATTTATTTCACATTCGTATTATTTTTTTATATCAGAATAGTATTTAGGATATTATGTATTTATATAAATTTTTGGACGTTTATAATTCATGTTATATAAATTTTGATAGGATTGTATTTGTATTATGTGCATACTATCTTCACGTTGTATTTTAATTATATTTTATATTATGTTTGCATGATATAAGCATGTCGTATCTAAAATTATCAAATCTAATTTATACTATTCAAATAACTCTTAGTTTTATGTCATATGTAATCGAGTGATTTTTTCTTTTAAAATCGTATTCAAGGTATTATATAATTTTATTAATTTTGACAGGATAATAATCTTTATGTTTCTTTTTATGTCGTGTATGTATCATGTTTGTATTATTTTTCATATTTTATTTTAGTTATTTGTCCATATTGTATAAATCATGTTTTGTCTAAAATTACTAAGTATAATTGACTATATTAAAATAACTTCTAATTTAATATCAAAGATCGTACGATGATTGAAGTTATTATTTATCTAGATATGTTTACTCTTTTTTTATCCTTCAAATTTATTATAAAATATCATTTTGAAACCCAATAACATACTCGCAGCAAAATGCCAGTACATATCTAGTGTTAAAATTAGATCAAAACTAAATTGCTATATGTCCTGCTGAAATGTCCAACGTTAGATTATTAAGGCGATACCAATTATTTGAGCCATCACTTTTATTAATTCACTGTTTCTCTGAATGATGAATGGTAGTATTATTTAACATTTCAGTTGAACATTTAATCAGTTGGTGTGTTTTATAATCAGCTAATGTTAATATTAAAAATAAATTAATATTAAAGTGCAATATCATTTTTTATATACGGTTTATTAAAATTTTCATATTAACTAATAATGTTTATACCGATTAATTTACCCATATTATTGTTATTAAGTAAGTATTTTTATGAATAATACGACGTCGTAAAACTTTTTCAGTCTGTTTTTGTTGCCACTTCAAACCGGTTGCAGGTAACGGGTTTTATTCGGTTCTTCAGTTGTAGGCCAATTTAGTGGTTCATACTCCATCAGCACAATCTTACGGTAAGGAAGAGAATGGATATAAAAAAAATTGAATATTCGACTATATCTTATTTATTTTTTTATGAATTTAAATAATATATAAATATGATATTAATTTTATTATTTGTAACAGATTAGGAATAGATTTGGATGCGAAGCTTTTAATTCTTGTTATTTGAATATGTTTTAATTTTCATTTGAAATTGTTAGTTTGTGTGAATTTATTATTTATTTTATTTATATGCATAACGAATTTAAATATTTAAATTTAATATTTATTTATATATATTAATTTTTGTATAATTTTATATTTTATTTTTTAAAAAATAATTTTATAAATTTATATATTTATTAAATTTAAATATTTGATATATATTATTTTTTAAATTAAATATTAATTATAATAGTAAATAAATAAATAAACGAATTAGATTTTAAATAAATTAAATATATTTAAATATTTAAAAAAGTAAAGATATTTAATCTGTTGTCCTCTCTTTCTTAGTGTCCTTATTCGGTGGTGATCTTATGGGATTTCGCCTGATTTGTACAACCAGAAATTGAAAAAAAATAATAATAATTGTGTCCTATCTTGTAATTGTCCCTTTAAAGATAAACACAAGGCGACTTGATTAGACGCTAAGACTATCCTTAAGCGGAAGGGTGAAAAGGAGAAGACGGAACGTAGAAAAAGCAGAAACAGTAAATTTTAAGTGAATTTGATATAAAAAAAAGGGAAAAAAAAAAAAGGGAAAGGAAATCATTTTCTATCTTATTACGTAAAAATAAATTATTTTAAATTAAAAAAATAAGAAAGAAAAAAATTATATCAGAGTGTGCATATTTATAAGCTTATTTATAAATTTTTAAAATTTATCTTGTATTTTAAATTAAAATAATATAATATTAAAATAATATAATTGTTCTTTTCGTTTTTCATACTTTTCATTTCTAATAAGCAATGAGTGAAAATAAAATTATTTTTTTAACTTTTTTTTTAATTTTTCTTATCAAACATATCAATAAAAAGCATATATATTTTTTACGTTTTATTTTTCTTAAACCTTAAACCTTAATCATTAATTATCTTCGATTTATATTTCATATCCGACAATGAAGTATAATAAATGTGTGTTTTACAAATTAAAGTTTATTAATTTCTTATTATGAATGACAATATATAATAATTATGAAGATATATAAATTATATTGGTATACTAAAAGTCTTACAAGTCACGGATTTAAATAATAGTTGTAATACAATGGTTTTGATTCTCTATCTTGTTGATATTTGTGAATGATTAATAATTCATGGGGATTGAACTCACAATTGTGAATCATATATAAACTGATTAAACATTTAGGTTGTGAATAATTCATATATATATATATATATATATATGAAATAGATTACACAGTGTTATAAATTATTTTAAAAATCATTAAATAAGAATATTTATGATTATAATTACATATATTTTAAATGAATAAAAATTAAAAATATAATGATTGTAATAATTATAATAATATTTATTGCGTCTATAAATCTCATAAATGCGATACAAAAGAAAACTTGTTTACTTTAGCAATTTAGCAACCTGATAAATATTTCGATAAATTTCCTTGCCTTGGAAATGCCAAAGCAGTACTGCAACCAAGCTGGAGCT
>JBBYHO010005405.1:3608-13988 GCA_038382025.1 Adansonia gregorii | reverse complement strand
ATAATTAGTTCAACCTAATAAAATACATCATAATGTTTTTCATCCTTAGGGCATTTTTAATAGATCTAATATAGACCTTACCTATTTAGAGACTCATTACTTTGAGTATGTTGATCCTAACATAATCATTGCCATAGCTTGGTTACTTCGATCTCTTTTTAGAAGCCATAAGTAGTATAAGTTTTCTACCTCTATCAGTAATCCACATAGATGTTTATTAAAGCCTTCATGAGGTCTAATGGTTTCCTATTGCTAGCTATAAGGCTTTAGAAGCCCTAAACAAAAGGTAAGAAGCTGTTGCTTTCAATCTCACATAACCAAGAACAGTTCCTAAAAGTTGTAAGGAAGTAGGGATGTGAGATAAAGCTATAGGGAAGCCTTAGGGATGTTGCAAAGGCAATATTTTACCTTCTATGTTAGTATATTCTCTACAGCCAATTGGATTGGATAAAGCATATAATAATTAATAATGCAAACCAATCACTTTAGTTAGTTATTTAAGGTTTTCTATAACATTGAAGCGTGATTGACAATAATATAAACACCAATTGGATGAAACCCAAGAAACATGGTCGCTTGCAAAGTTTAAAATGAGTTATGATGATAAGATCTTTATGCATCAAAGCATTTTTTTCTAAAAGCCTTCCTAATCATCATATTGTCAAAATAGGGCATCGATAATGCACAAAACTAGCAAATTCTAAGCTTCCATGGATCTGATGCATGCAACTCTTTGATCTCATAGAAGTTAAAGCATAGAGATCCATAGGAATTGTACATGGGTACTTGTTTTATGGAAAAAAGTTAAGTGACATGGCCTATATGAAAACTCAATTTAGAATAAGTTCAAGTGTCTATGGAATATGTTTTCATGTGCTAGTCGTGTATATTAGTCTTCAGACTTGTGATAATAGGTTATCTTATATAAGGAGTGTCATACTTAGATTCATCTAAAATGGGTCCACAATGGATGGATACATAAGGCAGGTTACAATAGGTATGACATTAACCATATGGTAGGTGACTGAGTGATCCAGAGAGGATTCACCAATCTGACTGACATTGGAGACATATCACATATATTCTTGGTTTTGGTTAACTTGATAAAGTCATTGGTGAACACCTGATGGATTAAAAAGAAATTATTTCTTTAAGTTATTGAGGTTAACTAAAGCTGTAGGAACTAACATGGATTGATACATGAGTAGACATTGCACCATGCTTGTGGTCTTTTCGGGGTATATAGTGAAAAGACCAAAGTACATTGAAAGACTGGTTACTGAAGGGTTTCTTAAAAAGGTCATATTGACTTTTCCCATATACCGGCTGGCCATCATTCCTTGCTAAAGGCCAATCTTAGTCTATAAATATAAATACATTTAATTGGGTAATTATATTTATTTTTGTTATAATAGAAGCCTAATGTATCACACATAACAAGATGAACTACTAGGTTAAAATAAGGATTTAGATAAGTACAACTTAATTAAATAAAAAGTATAATGAAGATGAGTTAATTAAAATAGTTCAATTAAGTATTATTAAAAACAATTGAAGAAATAAATTAGATTATGAAATCTAATTAAAAGATGTCTTGATATGGCATAAAGAGAAGAATGTCTTATCAAGATAATATATGTTTGTAGACATGGTTTAAGGATATTGTTAAATAATGCAAAATAATTGTATTTGGAAAATTAAATAATTATTTGATAAATATTTTATTAATTATTTAATATTATATTCATGAAATAAAATTGTTTTACTTGGGTCTAAAAATACAATTATGAATTAAATGATATAACATGTAAATTAAAGGGATTAGGTTAAAAGCCCTAATTATCAAGTCAAAAGAGTTTAGTTATGAACTACTCCAAGTTGGGCTTGTTAATGGGCTAGGCATATAGTTGGTCCAAAATATTAAGTCGTCAAAACTAAGGTCCAATCTTGAACAAGCTAATTAAAATAATTTTAATTCAACTCTAAGATACCGTGAAATTAGCGCCAACCTTAAGGATGGGTAAGGCAAACCCATTAGTTAAGCCTAACTTTGCCCATGATGTATTGAAATACAATGTTAAGGGTTTTAGGCTGATAAAAAAATCAAAATATCCCTAAACATATATCCTAGACTTTTTAAAGGTTTTTAGCACAACACTCATGCTTTCCTAAGCTTTAATTGATCTTAAGTTTTTCTTGACACAACAAAAATAGAAAGATAATTTTCTAACATTGACAGATTAGTTTTCTCACAAAAGTTGTAAAAATAGCCAAATCCTAAAATTTTTGCTTTTCTAAGCCTCCTTTGTGTTGATTGGTATTTTGGGTGATCTCAAAGTGTTTGTGTTCATAACAAAAGATAGAAAATAAGTTTTCTATCCCAAAGGAATCAATCAAAATAAAAACTTGTGATGTTTGGATCCATTTATTAGTATATGCAAAAGACGGCTACTTATATGACCTATTTCTCCTTCTTTTTGATGCAATAGATAAAGAAATCATTTCCAAGTCATATTGGTTATGTACTTATTGGTGAGGCTTGATAAGCCTTCTAGCTAACACCTGAGAACTATTGGACCTTATGAAGGCTTCAATAGGCATATGTGTGGATTACCATTGAAGGTAAAACACCTGAACTGGCTTTGGCTTCAAGAAAAGATCATAGTAATCAATCCATGGTGTAGTTTTGAAAGGATCAGCATGCTTAGAGTCATAAGTCTCCACGTAGGTATAATTTCAGTTAGATTTATGTTTTTAAATTGTAGTCCAATCACATGTACATCTCGTCCTAAAACATTAAGGAAATTTAGGTTTTTCTATTTAATTCCACTATGTAATTTTATTCTGATTAAATATTTATGCCTACATTGATATGTGTAGACACCTAATTCTATCTGGGTCCCTTTTCAATAATCTTGAATATCCGAGATTGAGAACTTAACAGTTGCCCTCCTTGGGAATGATCTTTTTCATATAAACCAAATATTTCCAAGACCTTTGTAGTCATATTGAAATGGCCATATGTTCACATGATAGAAAAAGTCCTATTTTAATATCCAATTTTGGATATACAAGACGAATATTCAAGAGGATAGTTATTTTTATTATTTTCCTGTCAATTTTGAAAATCCATTTCTGCGAATGATATCATGGTTAAATTTACTAAGTTTAGAAACTTTTCTAGATTTTTTTTTTGTAAAATTTAGGAAATTAACTGTTGTATATTTTTACCAATACTAATGTGGTATTTATACCGATACTCACTTCAAAAAATAAAAAATATTTTAGAAAAATTCATATTGGCATTTTCAACCACAAGGTATCAAGTTGTACATTTTAGTAATTAATCTTGAATTTTTTGCAGTATTATGAATATCATACCCATGAAATTTATCCTGGTAAAATTATTTTAGATTTCAAATTTTCATCTTTACCATTTTCTAAATTAATATTTTGAATAATATGTTGTATTTAATTCATTTTATATAAGTTTCAATGTATTTTTTGAAATTTTCTTGGTTCTAAAATACAAACTTTCCTTTATTTGTAAAATTTTCGATGGAATTTTCTCAAGTTTTGAACTTTAAAAATCTTTAAATATTTCTATTTAGCCACCATTAAATAAGTTTTTTAAAATTCATTTATTTGTTATGAATTTTATAATTATTCATGTTTCTAAAATACAAAATTTTCTACCGCGTAAATTTTTCAAAATGATTTTTCTAAGTTTGTGACTTTTAAAAATCTTCAAACATTATTATCTATTTCTCATTAAATCAATTTTTTAAATTCAATTTATTTTACAAGTTTTAAAATTTTTTCTATTACCAAATCCGAAGCTTTCTACGGTATAAACTTTTTCCGTATGATTTTTTTGATTTATAATTTTTAAAATTCTTTAAATATTATTGTTTACTTTATCTTAATTCGGTTGGTAAAAGTTTAATTTATTTTATAATTTTTGTATTTTTCCTACAAATAACAATTTTTTCCCGTAAGAGCTTTTTTCATAAAATTTTACGAGTTAGCCAATTTTATTGGTTTTCTTTTTTAACATTAAAATTGATTTTGTTATTAGAATAAATTAAATGCTCATATGAAATTTTTATTTCAAACACATAATTTTTAATTTTTATAATTTAATCTTTTTAATTAATTTTTATTATATAATTTGACATATTGATAAAAATATCGCACAAAATTCCCTAGAAATCAATGAAGCCTGCATGGCATCACTCATAAGATCGCAAATTGATAAATTTTAGTCAAATCATGTTTACTTTAAATCAAATCAATTAAAAAAGTAATAATTATAAATTTAAAAAATTGGCTAGAAAAGCCTAAAAGGCTTTTGGCCAAGGGCTATTGCTTTAGCCTTTGGCCAAAACCCTCCCTTATAAATAGGTGAAGGTTGTTTTGTTTAGGAACCTTTTGAAGAAGAAAAAGAAAAAAGCAAAAAAATAAACATATATCACAATCTCTTTTTTTTTTTGTGATTGGGCTATAAAAACATGTATACCTCACTAGGACACACGATATTAATGCTTTGGTTTCAAAAGAAAAGTGTTTTTTCATATTTTTCCTTTGAATTAAATTTTTTGTCCCTCAAATACGACAAACAAGGATTCTTGTAATAATTTTCACTCCTTCCTTGATTGGGCTTCAAAATCATGCTCTTCTCATTGGGATACATGATGCTCATGCTTTGGTTTCATAAGAAAAGTTTTTTCTTCTGTTTTTCATAGAATTAATGTTCATATACAAATGAGGTGAATATGGATTCTCATAATAATTTTCATTTTTTTCATGATTGGCCTAAAAAAACATATTCATATCATTGCAATGCAAGATATTCATGCTTCAATTTTGCAAGAAAGGCTTTTCCTCCCAACATTTTCACTAAAAGTAAAGTTCATCCCTGAAATAAGATAAACATGGATTCTTATAATAGTCTTCATTCTATTTCTGATTGGGCTACAAAAATAAGCTCTCCTTTTTGGGATATATGATATTAATGCTTTTGTCCAGCAA
Source organism: Adansonia gregorii (assembly GCA_038382025.1). Lineage (NCBI taxonomy): Eukaryota > Viridiplantae > Streptophyta > Magnoliopsida > Malvales > Malvaceae > Adansonia > Adansonia gregorii. The sequence goes on along the minus strand of JBBYHO010005405.1, from coordinate 8,957 downwards.
GAAAAGCATTTCTTTCTATTTTTTTCATAGAATCAAATTTCTTCTCTCAAATAAGATGGACATGGATTCTCATAATAATCTCTATTCTTTTTATGATAGGGCTACAAAAACATATTCTTCTCATTATGATACATAATATTGACACATTGGTTTAGCAAAAAAAGCTTTTCCTTTTACCATTTTACATAAAATCAAAGTCTGTCCTCCAAATGAGATGACATGAATTCTTCTCATAATCCATATTTTTTTCATGATGGGCTGCAAAAAACATTTTCCAAATTAGGATACACGATATTAATTCTTTGGTTCCTCAAGAAAAGCATTTCTTTGCATCCTTTTTTATAGAATCAAATTTTGTCCCTCAAATAAGATAGACACAGATTCTAGTTATAGTATATATTCTTTTCATGATTGTGCTTTAAAAACATGTTCTCTTTATTGGCATACACAATATACATGCTTTGCTTTCATAAGAAAAGCTTTTCCCCACCATTTTCCTTAGACTTAATGTTTATCCCTTAAATAAGATAAATATGGATTGTCATAACAATCTCTATTCTTTTGGTCATTAGGTTACAAAAACATGTTCACCTCAATAGGATACACGATATTGATGCATTTGTTCAGCTAAAAAAGCTTTTCCTCTTTCCATTTCCATATAACCAAAGTTCATCCTTCAAATAAGATGAAATTGGATTCTTGTAATAATCTCCATTCTTTTTGTAATTAGGCTACAAAACATGTTCACATCACTAGGGTGAACGTATTAATGCTTTGGTTCCATAAGAAAAGCATTTTCAACCTTTTTCCATATAACCAAAGTTCATCTCTTAGATGAGATGAACATTGATTCTCGTAATAATCTCTACTCTTTTCATGATTAGGTTTCAAAAACATGTTATGCTGATTTGGATACATTGTATTCATGCTTTGGTTTTGCAAGAAAAGCTTTTCTTCCTAGTATTTTTCATAGAATTAAAGTTCACCCCTTGAGTGAGATGCACATGGATTCTCACAATAATTTTCATTGTTTTCTTGATTGGGCTACAAAATCACGTCCACATTATTAGGATACATGAAATTAATGAATTGCTTCTAGAAGAATAGGTTTTTTTCCTATTATTTTCAATAGAATCAAAGTTCATCCCGCAAATAAGGAAAACATAGATTCTCTAATAAGCTCCACTCCTTTCCTAATTAAGATACAAAAACACATTGATTTCACTGGGATAGAAGATATTAATGCTTCAGTTTCGCAGGAAAAGCTTTCCTATGATTTTCTTTAGAATCAAAAGTTCATCCCTCAAATAAGATGAACATTGATTCTTGTAATAATTTTCATTCTCTTCGTGATTGGGCTTCAAAACACATTCTTTTCATGGGGATACATAATATTCATGCTTTGGTTCCACAAAAAAAAAAGCTGTACTTCCCACCATTTTTCCTTGAATTAAAGTTTATCCCCTAAATAAGACAAACATGGATTCTCATAAAAATTTCCATTCTGTTCGTGATTGGGCTACAAAAAGACATTCATATCATTGGAATACATGATATTGATGCTTTGGTTTTGGAATAAAAGCTTTGCATAACCATTTTCGATAAAATCAAAATTCACCTCTCGAATGAGACAAACATAACCATCTCTATTCTTTTTGTGATTGGACTATAGAAACACGTTTTTCTTTTTGAGATACACAATATTGATGCATTGGTTTCAGAAGAAAACTTTTTTTCTCATTGTTTTCCTTACAATCGAACTATTTCCCTCAAATAAGACAAACAGGGATTCTCATGATAATCTCCACTCATGATTGGTCAACAAAAACACGTTCAACTTACTAGGATACATAATATTGATGCTTGGGTTTTACAAGAAATGTTTTTTCTTTCGGTTATTTTCCTTAAAGTCAAAGCTTGTACCTCAAATAAAATGAACATGGTTTCTTGTAAGAATCTTCAACCATTTTGTGATTGAGCTCCAAAAACACATTTTTCTGATTAGTTTTGCAAGAAAAGCTTTTCTTCCCATCATTTTGCTTAGAACCAAAGTTTGCCCCCTTAAATAAGATGAATATGGATTCTCATAATAGTTTTCATTTTTTTTCATGATTGGGCTATAAAAACACATTTGCATCATTAGGATACATGATATTCTTGCTTTGGTTTAGGGAGAAAAGTTTTTTTCTCACCATTTTCCTTAAAATTGAAGCTTATCCCATAAATGAGGCAAAAATGGGTTCACATAATAATTTCTATTCCTTTCATGATTAAGCTACAAAAATGTGTTGTCCTTACAGGGATACATGATATTTATGTGTTGGTTCGTAAGAAAAGCTTTTCCTCTCATCATTTTTCTCAATTATTGTTCATCCCTCAAATGAAGTAAAATGGATTATCGTAATAATCTCCATTCTTTTCATGATTAGGCTACTAAAGCCCTTTATCTCACTGAGATCATGATATTAATGCTTTGGTTTCATAAGAATAGCTTTTCTTTCAACTATTTTCCTTTGAATCAAAGTTCATCAATCAAATGAGATAAATATGGATTCTTGTAATAATCTTCATTCGTTTCATGATTGGGCCTCAAAAACACGTTTAGCTTGCTGGAATACACAACATTAATGCTTTGGTTCCACCATTTTATGTAGAATCAATATTTGTCCTTCAAATAAGATGAACATGGATTCTTGTAATAATCTCTATTCTTTTCATGATAAGTTTCAAGAATACGTTTACATCATAGGGCACGTGATATTAATGATCCGGTTTCACAAGAAAAGTTTTTTCTTATTTTTTCCTTAAAATAAATGTTTATCCCTTAAATGAGACAAATATGGGTTCCCATAATAATCTCCATTATTTTTGTGTTAGGTTGCAAAAACACATTTTCCTTATTAGGATACATAATATTAATCTATTGATTTTGTAGCAAAAGCTTTTCTTCCTAACATTTTCCATGAAAGCAAAGTTTGTCCCTTAAGTGAGACGGCATAGATTCTCATAATAATCTCCATTCTTTTATGATTGGGTTGCAAAAATATTCTCCTATTTGGGATACATGATATTGATGCTTTGGTTTTATAAGAAAAGCTTTTCTTTCCTTTATTTTCTTTTGAATTAGAGTTTGTCCCTAAAATAAGACAAATAAGGATTCTCATAATAATCTCTATTTTTTCCTATTTATTCTTCAAAAAATCATTCTCCATATTGGGATACATGACATTTATGCTTTGGTTTTGCAAGAAAAACATTTTCCCACTATCTTCTTTAAAATCAATGATCGTGCCCTAAATAAAATGATCATGGACTTTGGTTATGCAGTAAAAGCTTTCTTTCCACCATTCTCCTTAGAATCATATTCGTCTCTCAAATGGGACGAATGTGGATTTATGTAACAATCTCCATTCCATTCATGACTAGGCTACACAAACAAGTTCATACATTGGGATACATGATATTTATGGTTTTGTTTTACAAGAAAAGCTTTTCTTCCCACTATTTTTCTTAGAATTAAAGTTCACTTTAAAAAAAACAAGGATTCTCATAATAATCTCCATTCTCTTCAAGATTAGGCTTCAAAGTACGTTCTCCTTATTGGAATACATGATTTAATACTTTGGTTCTACAAGAAAAGCTTTTCTTTCTACCATTTTTCTTAAAATCAAAGCATATCCCTTAAATGAAATGATCATGGATTTTTATAATAATCTCCATTGTTTTCATAATTGAACTATAAAAACACTTCACTTTGCTGGGATAATGATATTTAAGCTTTGGTTCTACAGGAAAAGTTTTTCTTTTCACCATTTTCTTAGAATTATGGTTCCTCCCTTAGATGAGATGAACATGGATTATTGTAATAATCTTTGGTCTTTTCATTATTAAGCTACAAAAAACAAGTTATTCTTATTCGTATACACAATATTCAAGCATTGGCTTTGTAGGGAATCTTCCTACCATTTTTATTAGAATCAAAGTTCATCCTTAAATAAGGCACACATGGATTCTCACAATAATTTCTATTATTTTCATGATAGGCTAGAAAAACACAATCACATAATTGGGATACATGATATTCATGCTTTGGTTTTGTAAGAAAAGCTTTTTTTCCCACCATCTTTCTTAAAACCCAAATTCATCCCTCAAATGAGGGTAACATTGATTTTCTAAATAATCTTTGTTCTTTTTGTGATTAGATAAAAAAACTTGTTCTCCTTATTAGAATACATGATATTGATTCGTTGATTTTGCAAAAATAGTTTTTCCTCGCACTATTTTCCACAGAATTGAAATTCATCCCTTAAATAAAATGAACGTAGAATCTTTTAATAATATTCATTCTTTTTGTGATTGGGAAACAAAAACACATTCACCTCACTAGGATACACAATATTGATGTTTTGGTTGTGCAAGAAAAGCTTTTCTTTTCACCAATTTCCTTTGAATGAAAGTTTATACTTCAAATAAGGTGAACATGGATTTTCATAGTAATCTCTATTCTTTTCATGATTAGGCTTCAAGAACATATTTTCCTTGCAGGGATACATGATATTCATGCTTTGGTTCTGTAAGAAAAGCTTTTCTTTCTACTATTTTTCATAGAATCAAAGTTCATCCCTAAAGTAAGATGAACATGGATTTTTATAATAATTTTCATCCTTTTCATGATTAGGACACAAAAACTTGTTCACATCATTGGGATACTTGATATTCATGCTTTGGTTTCATAAGAAAAGCTTTTTTTTTCCACCATTTTCCTTAGAATCAAAGTTCATTCTTTAAATGGACAAACATGGATTCTAGTAATAACCACCATTCTTTTGTGATTTCACAAACACGTTCCCCTCTTTGCTTTTTTTACCATTTTTCATAGAATCGATGTTCATTCGACAAATGAGATAAACATGGATTCTTGTAATAATCTATATTTTTTTATGATTGGGATACAAAAACATGTTCCCCTCATTGGGATACATAATATTCATGCTTTGGTTATGCAGGAAAAGCTTTTCTTTCCCATTTTCCATGGAATCAAAGTTCATCCTACTAACAAGGCGAGCATGGATTCTCATAATAATTTCCACTCTTTTTATGATTGGGCTGTGAAAACACAATCACATAATAGGGAACAAAACATACATGCTTTGGTTTTGCAACAAAAGCTTTTCTTCCCACCACTTTCCTTAAAATCAAAGCTTTTCCCTCAAATAAGATGAACATGGATTCTTATAATAATCTCCATTCTTTTCAATATTTAGCTAACAAAACACATTCTTGTAATTGGGATATAATATATTGATGCATTGGTTCTGCAAGAAAAGCTTTTCTTCTCACCATTTTTTT
>JBBYHO010005293.1:0-10227 GCA_038382025.1 Adansonia gregorii | reverse complement strand
TTTTCTTTTCGTTTCAATTTTTTATCATTGAGTTTGCAATTCCAGTTCAAGCTTGGTTTTCAAATTGATAAGGAATTGAAGAGCAAGTTGAATCAAAGTTTTGTGATCCTTACCATTCACATCATGATTTTGTATTATAATAATAAAAGAGATGGATTGGAGAGGTGTCAATGTGCCACATAGGTCAGATTATATAGCTAAAAAATTTATTAAATTTTTTATTAAAATTCAAATTCGACCAAATTTAAAAATTTAAATTATGATTCATAAAAATTAAAATATTAAAAAAATAATTTTATATTAATATTTGTATAATTTTATAATAAATTTTAAATAAAAATTATTTATTATTTATTATTAAATAATAATTTAAATTGAATAAAAATAATTTGAATTAAAAAAGAAAAAAAAATCATGCTAAAAGTTTTAGCTTGTATAAGTTGAGCCTAGCCGCCTGATCCATGATAGATCAGACCTATGCCAAGATGCGGTGGAAAGAGGGAAAGAGCTAAAGATTTTCCAGCGAAGGCCTTGCTGTTTCATGGATAAATCCTTTAATTGAATTGAAAAGTCTAATTATTATTTATATAATAAAAATAATTTTTTATTTAAATTTTATTATAAATATTATTTTTAATGGTAAAATAAGTTTTTGATATAGTTTAAACTTGAATAAAAAAAATTCACGAACCATAGCCCACGTACTTCTTTAAATATAATCATTTTATTTCATTTATTAGTACCTTTTAATATATATTATACGTAGTTCAAGCTCCTGGCCTTTAAATTCTACATTAACTCTGCTTTTTTTTCCTCTCATTTTCCTGACATTCAATAGATCTTCTTTCAATGATGATTTCACATTTAAAGCTCATACTATCAAAATTTAGCATAAGATTCTACAATTTTCAATCATAAAATCATCCAAAAAAATTAAAAAAAAATTCGACTCAAGAGCTTCATTAAACTCTGGGAAGCCAAGCATATAAGATAGTAAAAATTAAGACAACCTTTGGATAAATTTTAATAAACACACCTTAACTTAGCCTTGGTAGTAGTAAAAAGTCTTTCCAAAGCAAATTATAAGCCTAAAAGCAAATTGAATTTCATAAACTACCATGAAAAACTACCAAAAAGAAATTACAGATTCTATTAACATTTGGAAAAAGACAAAAAAACAAAGGAAATAATAAAGGATGATTGAGTTGTTAGAAAAGCATCCAAGTTTTATTTCTTGTTTATTATAAATGCCTTTTTTTTTTAATATAGATTTGGAGAATTCCTTATCATCAAATGTATGTCACTTTGATGAATCTTAGAATTTGAGCAACCTTTTTAATTCTCCAATAAAGTTAGCCAATCTCAAAGAAACATAGCAGCTAACCTGTTTTTTTGACAGATTTTGTCTTAAAATTGAGTGTTTGAGAGTTCGGATTTAGACAAGATTTTCTGAGATTATAATCCACGATACTTTGTGTTGCCTTAACCAATCTTTTCACTTCCACTCATAAATAAACTCTTTGTTTACGCTTTAGCCCGATAATTTAAAATAAGAATTAACATAAGAGGCTTCCATAAAATTTAAATTTTGGATTAATGTTGGATTAATTTTTTATTTTATTTAAATTTAAATATTAACGATGAATACGAATGTATATTAAGATGTATTTAATTTTGTTAAAAAATATTAAAAAAATTATAATTTTTTATTTATATTTATATATAAAAATTTATTGGATATAAATATATAAGATAAAGCAATTTAGTACTCATCCAAAAACCTTAAAGGTCCAAAGTCACAAAGTGCTGCCGTTATCACATCTAACTGACCTTGGATGCCAACTACCCTTTGACAATACGTCCTCTGAACATCTGACTTCAAAATACATAAATATGCTAACAGACATACAGATGACCCCATACTTTGGACATAAATACCAACAATTTCAATTTTGGGTATTTGCAGATGTTTCTTTGAATCACCAAAAATAAAAAATAGAACAAAAAAAAAGAATCTATCAGAAAATGAAACTACGAAGTTAATGAAATAGAAAATTGATGAGATTTATATAATGCTAAAGTATTTTATTGAACCCATGAGGTCGCGTAAGAGATAAATCATCACCAACTTCAATCTGTAAAAGCCACAGATACAACCATCAATGATAAAAAGGTATGAACTATACACATACCCCTCAACAAATTAAATATATATGTGCTCACTCCCCTTCTCTATACACAAAAATTGATGCCCCCAATTGAATCAAACTGAATGGAAAGGAGAGGAAAATAATGGCCCCAACATGATGTAACCGAAATAATCCTAAGCAAGTACTTTTCTTTATTTTTAGATGGAATCAGCAGCCTCGGACCGACTTGCTGGGCTACGGTGGTGTCGTTTCCCGTGGTGGCGCCTGCCTCCTCCGAACGTGACTGGGTCGAATTTTTTGAGTCTTTCGGCTTCTTGAGGATTGACAACACACTCAGGGGGAGGGACTTTGTATCTGGTTTGGTCATAACAATAGGAGTATGTCATGTACTTCCTCCTAAAGCTATCCATCTTGCTCCTTTGTGATGGAGTGATGCTGGTAGAGAGTTGTTCCAAATTTTGGGAGCCGCTGTCACACCTCTTTGATGAAAATTCAATAGGATCAACCGCGCAGCCATGGAGGATCAGGTCGGAGAATTTGGCTACATAAGGAGCATATTTGTAATTGACTCTATATTTGCCACCATTAGTAGCCCAATCAGATCCATCCCATATTGTAGCATACAAAGACATCGGCTTAGAAGGGAAGTCTCCACCCATTGCAGCATGTCTCTTAAACTCTCTAATGGGGATGTTGTCCACATAAAATCTGCAAACAAAATAAACAAAAACACGAACAGAATCATAACCATCTCCATAACTGTTGACAATAATCCGTAGATTATTGATTAATAGAACCCCGAACGACAATTCTAGCCTATTCGCCTATACTTTCATCCATTCTCCGCCAAGCAAGCGGACGGTGACAGAACAATTTAGTGATGCTAATAGAAGAAAAACCGGTTGGATGAAACTGCGGGATACCATTACAAGCAAAACCAGAGTTCATATTGTAAGATATATAAACCTCCCAAAATAAGAAACTTCACCCTACATTACAATTGAACCATCACATCAAATAAACAGCACATTCAACACTTTAATCATACAAAATTTCATCAATTAAAAAAATGTTGTTGGTAGAAGCAGAGAAGGAAACTTAAAAAGGATTTTAAACCGATAGAGGAAATAAAAAAAGGGAAAGCAACACGACAAGGAATTTTTGAAGCTTACATAATCTGAGAATCAGTCCAGAGAATAGTGTACTGATGGAAATCATCAGCAGGGTCGAACCAAAGATTGTATCTCTCTTCTCTGCCAACACTGGTGCTTCCATTGCCATAAACATTGGTCTGAATCCTCCAATATTTGCCTCTAATGTTACCCAAGAACTCAAAATCTATTTCATCATGGTTTTTCTCGAATATATCACCATTTGACATCTGTTAATCATAAGAACATAAAAATCCAAATTCAGGGGATTCTTTTAATCAACCTGTTTTTTATTTTCTTATAAAGCCTTTTTATAGCAAAAATAACGAGATAACTTTAACATGTTCATAGTCATATCCACCTGGATTTTGATCAGATTCTTGGAACAAAAATCTGAAATTTAGTGACTTAAAATAAAAATTAAAAGGAGTCTTCAAGACACTATCAAACTCCAATTTGAACCATGAATGGTAAGTGAAGAAAACAATGGCAAACTCATCCAAGTTTCATTAGTTTGATTAGAAATTTAATTCGTATCATACTTGGAAAAAAGTGGGATTAATTAACACTAAATTGCAACCATAAGATTAAGTCGACCGTTAGGAAAAACTTCTAACATAATTAATTGTTAGATAAATAGAATAAAAAAAGGTTAATCAAGAACAGAGATTAACTCACATAGAATGCAACCACAACTCCAGCAGTATAATCAGCGGGTAATTTTATTGAAGCACTGAAGTAACCATGCAAGTAAAGGTCTTGTGACACAAATCCAGACCCTGTTTTTAAACCAACACAAATATTTCCTTTTACTGAAACAAAAAAGAAAAAAGAAGAACCCCCTAAAAAAACCAGGAGAAAAAAAGGGAAACAAACCTGATCTCTCATTCAAAGACAAATGAACAGTTTTACCATCTCTATGGATAACTAGATTATCATCTCCAAACAACTGATTATACCCTTCATCAAACGACAGAATTGGGAGCCTTTTTTCAGACCCAGAAGCAACAACAGAAACCAAAGTCAAAACCAAAAACATAGAAGAACCCAGATAAGGTAACTTCATGACCATTTTCTTTCCTTTATCTTCTTGGGTTTTTTTTTCTCTTTTTATTGGGATATGGTTGTATTTTTAGGCTCTTCCAAAGTAAGAATATATAAGAGGAAGATAAGGAGTATTAAGGAAGAAGAAGAAGAAGAAGAGTAGGAAGAAAGGAATAATCTCTACAGCTACAGGAGGCGATAGAGAGAGCCGAAAAAGGCTGTTGAAATGGAAGACAAGTAGCAGGTCATTTTATTGGAGAGTGAGAGGATGTTGAGCTGTTCATAATATGGACAGGTCTTTTTAATTTTATTTTCAATGAATTGTATATTTTTGCATATTAGTATCTTATTTTCTTTTATCTCCTTCCATCATCATGTTTTTTCCCAATTCCATCATTTTCTATCATGTTCTAGACTTATATTTTTTTTTTGAATTGAAAAATTCAAAATAAAATTCATGGGGTTTTTCGGTTCTTGTTTAAAATTCTTTTTGGTTCGGAGAAACAAGGTTTGAGTCAGAACTCAGAACAGAGTCAGTAGGTTAAACCTTATTACTAACATGTCCCAGGGAAAAAAAAATCAACCAAAAAAAAACTTTTTCTTGTTCTTATTTAGTTTTTGCTTTATTAATTTGTATAACTTAATGTAAATAAACAATTTTATATTAGTATCTTCGAATTAAAAAGAAAAGGAAATTATACATTGTGATTTTGCTATTTAAAGTTTTGTGTATTTCTCTTTCTTTCTCTTTCTTTTTCTATTTATTTTTTTCATTTCAAAAAATCTCTTTCCAAGACCCACTTATCTCAATCTTTTGCAAGATTAATTTTAATGGTGTTTAAAAATTCCCACTTGCATGCTTTGAAAATGAAGGATGAAATACTGATTTATTTTAATTTTTATTTGAATCCACTAAGCCAAAGAAAAAAAAATTATGATTATGCTTAAATCTATTAATATAATTTATAAAAATCTTTAAATAAGAGAGTAATTTTCTTGTCTTATGCTTTAGATGAGGAAAAAAAGCATAATATTTATCTCATAAAAAATGAATAAAACTTATATTACATTGTTTTTTTTTTAAATTCAAAACAATTAAATTTTGAATTACTCCCATATGTTTTGTTTATACATTTACACAATACATGAAAAAAAAATATTAAAAAAAAACATTTCATTTCAATTTTTCCTTTTTTATATTTAATGTGCCTCTTGTTTGAATTTTTGAAACTTCAATAGTTGAAAAGAAGAACTTTTTACAAGAAATACAAGGTTCTTGTGATGCATTTAAATTGAAAAAATGCATATCATTTTTTATTTATGAAAATATAAGTTGAGTGAGTTTCATATTTAGAATTAATCCTTATGATAAGATTTACTTCATGTATATTTTAGATGGTTTTTCAACTTTGTCCCATACATTGCTAAGGAGATGGGTTCAACTTTATCCCAAACTAACTTCGTGGTTGAAATATTAATGTTCAAATTTATCCCAAACATATATGTAGTAAGATTGATCCTTACCTTTATCTTTAAAATACTCCATTAAATATGTAAAAAAAACATTGAATTAATATGCATATTGGGTATCCAAAGATGAATTTTAGTTATTAGAGTTTTGAGGTTTCAGTTCTTAATTCTTATACTTATTCTAATATAAATAAAAATTATAAATTAATATATATGTATTAAATATGTCATATAATTGTGTTTAAAAGCTTTGTGTTATTATAATTTTCAATGTTCCAACGCTAGTTCCATTTAGATTCCCATTGATTTCATAAAAATTCAGGAATTAAAGAGTAGTTGGCTAAATTGTCAATACTTAGTAGCACATGATACAAATACAGTAATTATTGTTTTGCAAGGCTGCTTTTTTCCCCCCTTTTCAGACCATGGGATGGAAAGACATCTAATATTAGAATTACTTTATTAATCTTATTCTTACTAAGCAATATTTTGATTAAAGACGTGGAATCAGATTCAAAATTAATTTTTTTTTTTTGCTTTAAAGTATTGGCAAGAATCAACTTCTTAAATACAATTGTTTGGTCACTTTGTCCCTCCTCCAAGGCTTCCAAAGCTTGAAAATTAAACCTTGAAGTTTTCAAGGAGGGATAAAGTGCCAAAATTTATAATAATAAAAAGTAAAGAATTAAAAAAAAAAAAAAAAGAAGCGGACAAAGACAATAGTTGGCAATGCGTGTAAAATGTAAATCATTAGGGGTAAAATAATGATTATACATACTTTTGGGGCCAAAAAGAGGTTCTCCTTTTAGTATTTAAATACAATTGAGAAAGAAAATGAAAAATAGATCAAACTACAAATTATAACTGGCAATTGATGCTAATGTTAAAAAATAATTAAAGCGCTGAGATTTTTTATTATCAATTTAGTTATAATAAATTTAAATATTAAATAAAAATTACATATATTGAATATTTAATAAAATAAGCATTTAATTAAAGTATTTTTAGTAATTTAATACAAATTTTACTAATTAAATTTAATCACGCAAAAAATAATTGATTTAAATTTTATGTTAAAATGAATAAATTATCAATTTTTGATTAAGCGAACTAGTTTTCAACGCTGAACGGTTCCTCGCCTGAGAAACCGCCAATTGCACCGCCCCGCGTCACATGATTCCGAAAGTACCCTTCAGTGGCCCACATATATACTGATTTGCCCTAAGCTACGACTTTGAATGGCGTATTCCGCAAATTCATGGGACCAGTTGAGGGCAATTATGGAACAAACAAACAAAAAGTGAAAGGAACGCCGCTGCCGCTGCCTCCGCGTCCGCTGGATGCCCTAATAATCCCATCATCCAAAAACAAGAATCGCGTGGGGCCCCAGCGTTTCCCTAATTCGGCGTACCACGTAGCGAAAATTGAATGGCTTAAAAATTAAAAATCGGCGAAGCGACGCGTACTCCCAATCAAATCAATGGTCGAAAGTTTGTTCTTTAGTGTTTTTCCCCCAATTTTTTTCGGCAATAAAAAAGAAAGTGAATGCATTTACTGTATAGCTGGCGCTGGCCCGTTTCTTAACTAACGCCACCACGGTTCTATTGATCAAAGTTCGCTGATTTTTACGTGCTAATTCAGTTTAATTGGAAATGAAAATTTTAGGGTAAAGTCTATGAGGTAGGATTTTTTTCAACTTTATAGTGCTTTGATTTAATGTTTAACAACTAAGTGAAAATCAAATGCAATACTTTTCTAGTGGGGTTGGGGGGCGAATCCTATTTGGTTATTGAATTCATCATAAAAGAGAAGGAAATTTGAGGAATTATATGTTTTTCTTAGATTTCAAAACATTTTAACATAATCTAATAATTAAAAGTTGGTAATGATTAAAGGCATCTGCAGATTAAGTAGGGTCATATTGAAGTATAATATCAACATAATTTATATTTATTTAAATTTAACTTAAAATAGGGATGAATGTCTCAAATTTTTTTTAAATTCGCTCGTATTTTTTAAATAGATAACTCAAATCTAATCAAACTCATTTTAAATTTTAGAAGCATTTTTTATTTAATTTTAGTAAGTTAATATTTTTATTTTATTAAATTTAAACAATTAACAATTTAACATAATTTTTAATATTTGTATTATAATATTACATATATTTATTTTTATATAATATAAAAATAATATATATAATATAATTAAAAAATAAGTTGGATTGACCAAGTTAAGGCTTTGAATATTGAAGCTAAGATTTAATTTACATTTTAAATAGGTTTTTTTTTCAAAATCAATTTTTTTAAATTTAATATATATTTTTGTCTAACCTCTTTCAAATATCAATAAATTTTAGAGTTAGGACATGTCCGTGACACACGGACAAGTTTACTAAGAAGTATTCTAAGAACATTCCTAAGATTATTATAAAGAGTATATATTTACCCAATGCATTGAAGAATATAAAAAGTTATCGATTAGTATTATATTTTTTATACAATATTATTATTATAAATAGTACATGAATTTTGCTAATAAATACATTAAGGACAATCTTTAATGTTACCATATAAGGTAAGTTATTACTTTTAATGCATTAAAATTCATCAAAAGTAACTATTAATTATTATATTTGATATATTTGATTCGTGATAATAAATTTAGTTATATGGCTTAACAATAGAATAGATTAATAGATACATATGTGCATCGATTAAGGTTCCAAAAAAAATGTTATTATTATAGTAGTTGCCCTTAAATTCTTTAAAAGTGATTTATTAAATATAAAAAAAATTTAAAATAAAAAATTTAAAATTTCTGTCACCTGTTTATAGATATTTGTTAATCAAACTCTTAATAATATTAAAGATAATGCATCAAAATTTTAACCATTAAACAGTTTGCTAAGAGATTATTTCTTGTGGAGGAACTACGTCTCTTTCTCTACACATAAATTTTCATTAGTTTATAAGAAAATTATGGCAGTATATTATTTCATTTTACAAATAATTTTTAGATATGAGTTTCTTGCTAATTCAGTTGCATGTCCTTCTAGAACTGCACAGTTATAGGTTTGTCTGACCTGACGTTAAATCCCGTCTCCTTCCACGTCAGCACCAACTAGCCGTTGCACTTTTGCAGGCAGAGATTTAATAAATTCATACCCAGAAAAAAATTTTCCCATTTGAAATTTCTATCGCCGAAAAGGGGGAAAAAAGGAGGAAAGAATTACAGCGCAATTTATGGGCATGCGATGGCTGCTTGTCCCATCGGAATTTACATTTACACCCCGACATTAACGCCGTTAATCAAGGGGTCAATTCATGACGGTGATCATTCAATTCCCCCGTCGAAGCCTATTTGGCTTCCGGCCAAAAAGAACTCGTCTCGATTCCCAAAGCGCCCTTAACGTTCGTCGACAACGGCGTCACCTATACCTTTCGGCTCCATTTTTTTCACGCGCATCTTAGATTGTGAATGTAATTTTTTCCTTAACGTGCACCGAAGCTGAATACCTCGATTTGAGATTTTATTTTTATTTTTATTTTTACTGTATGGGAATCCATCATCCAACGTTAGATCCCAAGCCATGCCAAAGATGCTTGGGGATATGATGCTGATGCATGCCGCTGCTCCCGCCTGCCCACGTTGGATACCATGCACGTAAGCCTAAAGTTTACCAGTTTTCCAAAATGAAGATCCCCAGTAATTAGACCTTTTTCTAGCCGATCACAGCCCGTGGTCTCTTGCCTATTTTTGGAAATGTCAGTCATGTTTTCCCATGTGGGTAATCTTTCCTGTTTCTTTTGCAAGGATTTCAATCCAACCATTGGGTTATTATCTCTAACAATTTTATTAACAATAACACTTGTTAACATTAATTAAATTATTATATATAATATTTTTAATATTAAATATAGTATTTAATTTCACATTCAAAATTATTAAAAAAATTAAATTTAACTAACAATTTATATAAAAAAAAAGGAAAAATAGAGGATAAAACCTACTAATATTGAACTTGTCGGTGTCTTGATGGAGTTGGTGAGCTTGCGAAATTAACAAACGAATTATGACTCTGACTACAGAAATAAGAGAGGTCAAAAAGACATTAAAATTTAATTTCTAAGATGCTTTTTGATGCTTATTCTTTTATATTGGTAACAAAAATGTATATTGTGTTGAGAGTTGAAAATGAGAGATATCCAACATGTAAAAAATCAAAGTACTAATAGACATAACAACAACGTAGAGCATCGGACTCACGGGGAAGGAAGATGAATACCCAACATGACTGATTCAACTAGACAATGTTGTCCAAATTGCACGTGGATAATCACGTGAGAGCCAGTAATAAACATCAACTGACATAGGCATTTTAGTCATAAAAAATATTTTAGAACTTGGGG
>JBBYHO010005249.1:2915-14003 GCA_038382025.1 Adansonia gregorii | reverse complement strand
CCAGCTCGTAAAAAAATCGTGTTAAAAAATGAATGTATTAGTATAGTTTCTAAACAAAGAAGAAAAAATTAAAGGACTACATATTGTTGTTGCACCTTAAAAAATAGGGAGCAACATGTTATTATTATTCCCTAAAAATAGAGAACAGCATTTGTCTACAATTTTAAGACGTATTATTGCATTATTAGCTTTGTACTTTAAGCTAGATACTTTATCATTCCAAGAGAAAGTTTATATATATTTTCAAGAGAACATCTTATTTTGGGAGAAAATAAACACTTTTTCTTTGTTTGACCTGAAGTATGAAAAGCAGAAGCACTCTCAGTCTCTCCACCACTTAACCTTTCTTCTCAAAAATACGGATTAAGCGTAAAGATATATCACCCTAAGTAACAATGGGAAGCTTGATGAAGAGAAAATATATTATTTTTAATATGTTTCTTTCGTTCCTTTTGGTAAAATGATACATATTCATATAGATAAAGATCATGTGCCTTCTTCTGCCCCTAAAGATTGGTCTAATCAGATTATCAAGGAAACAGGAGAAGATTGCTTCTGGGAGCAAATGCAAAAAAATGAAATTGCTTTTTTATCTGACTCCTCCTACTAGTTATTCTTGGCAAAACATTGGTTTTGAGCGCAATTGAGTTGTAGAAAATATATTCTAGCTCACTCTGTCTGAAATTCAGATTTGAACATGAAGAATTTCCACTTTAAAAGTCCTAAAGAAACCTGTTTCTGCTAAAGCTCTTTTTTTAGTGGGAATGTTTGATGCTGTATGAATTACTTCCAAACTTCGCATTCACAGAAAAAGAAAAATAGATGTGTGGCACATTATTTTTGTGATATGGAATACCTTTTCTCACTCAATGATTACTACTTGGGGAAAGTTCAATTTTACTCATGAGGATGTACATGTTCTTCTTGAGCTTCTATGTATTGGAACACATGTTATCTATTCTCTTAACTTATCTGAAGAAGAAGAATAAGTTCATGGTTTTTTCAGTGATTAGTTTAAAAGTGAGAATGAGAAATTAAAGGTTGCCCGATTTTCCAATTGGGTTGGAATATTTCACAATAAATTCCACCCCAAAAAAGGTAAATATAGTTTTTCTGAGTTTTTTTATCATAAATATGAATTGAAAGCATCATTGATTATGCCACTAGCTTGACATGTCTTTCCAAAATGTCCTGATGATGGAATTAATTCGACTGTCATCCCCATAGCTATTCAGATTGCCAAAGATATGCGTTTCTCTCTACATTATTTTATTTAGGGCCTCTTACACGTGGTTAAACTCTGAAATATCAGTTGATCAGCATAAAATTTTGACATATATAGATTTTTTTTCATTCAAACGTGTTTATGGGAAAGATTCAGTTCCCGTGCTCTTGAGCCTAATCCATATTCTTCACCTGTTACTTCTTCTCCTGGTAATTTCTCCAGGAATGACTATACGGCTTTGGCATGGAACAATCAAAAGTCAAAAAAAAAAAAAAAAAATTCTTGAAGTGCTAGATGTGACTAAGGAGTTTACGTTGCGTCCATACTTAAAGATGAGAAATGATTACGGTAATCCTAATTCATATTATGGTGTTCCAAATCAGCCCTGCTCTCAAAAATTAAGCAGGCAAGTAATTGATCATATCAAAATCAAGTATCTACATCGAGAGATGATCATTTTTTGTTTACTCTCCATTATAGAATAGTTATTTTTTGGGAGATCCAAGAATAGTTATTCCATGCAACATAAAACAGAAATAATAGTTTTTTTTCTTGAATTGCCCCATCATCAAGATTTTAAAAGTAAAATGATGGTGAAGAGAGGAGAGAAAGGGGGAATGGAATAAAAAGGAAGCTTATGAATTTTGGAGAAAACCTCTGAATACAATATTCCATGCTTTTGGTCAAACACTTTTTTCCTCTAAAAAAAATCTTCTTTGTTAAAGGGCTTCTAATCATGATTGTCATCCAATTTTAGCATCATACTAGTCATTTGACCTCCTAATCATTTCGGTCCTCTAATCACTCAATCTTCTTTTCGATTTTTCTTCACGTCTGATACGTTCTTTTTTTTTTTTTAATATTTATCTCTTCCTTGCATAGACCTAGTTCATATTCGATAAAACATATGAATAAGTTTAAATAGGATAGTGATAGTGGGTATTTCTACTATCACTTGAAATTAAGCCATGAAGGACAGAATGGGTGTTTTGCAAAATTTTGGAGATATATTTTAAGAAGTGAAAAATAGAAGAAAGAAAGGGAAAAAGAGTGATATGAAAAATTGAAAAGCTGGACAAGGGCAATGGCAGCAATCAAAGGATTAGAGGTTGCTACCCAAATGGGATATAGGCGAATCGTTCTTGAAGGCGATTATATACAGATTATTAACAGTTTTTTTGATGAAGCAAGCTGATTTTATCGAAGCCCTGGTCCACTTTTAGATTTCGGGAGGAGAAGTATACAAGATTTTTAGAAATATCGCCTCTAAGTCTAACACACCCGTTGGCAAGGAAATAGAGAGACACGTTATTTTTTCTCAGCCAGATATAGTCTTTTACTATAACACAAAAATATGTATTAGATGGAAAACTATCTTAAGATTTTCCATCAAATTGTGAATGATGTAATCAATATTTAGTAAATCGGATATTTTCGGTTGAAATAAAATAATAAATTATACAACAATACCCGAATCAACATAAATTTTATGAAAAATAAATTAAAGCTTATTTGAATTAATTTTTTTTTATAATTTAAATTGATTTTGTTAATGTGAATTATTATTTAATCAATAAGTAATTTTATTTAAATTTAATTATAAATTTATATAAATTCTAATATTAAAATAATTTATAACATTTTAAGTATTTGATATAATAAAAAATATTAATTTAGATCAATTTTAAGTTGAGTTTTATTTAAGTAAATTTTTTTATTATTCATGTTTTATTCACTCAAATCTGAGTTGCAAGCAGATGTAGAGAAGATGGAACGCGACAACTTTTGACTAAAATTAAAAAATTTGCAATTTAAAATAAAAATAAAAAAACTAAAAAATAATTGCAAAAGTGCTAGGATGGTGCAACTGCAAAGCTATAAAAGAAGAAGGGTAATTTAGTCTTTTAATAAACATATAATCTAGCAATAATTCTTACTAAACACCTAAAATAATGAGTTAAACCCATCCCTGCCAAACCTTTCTTGTTAGGGTTTTCTCGAAATTATATTACTCTCGAAGTCGAGAGAAAGAAAAAAGAGTTGGAGAAATTATATTCTAAAAGCT
The DNA here is from genome assembly GCA_038382025.1 of Adansonia gregorii. Classification (NCBI taxonomy): domain Eukaryota; kingdom Viridiplantae; phylum Streptophyta; class Magnoliopsida; order Malvales; family Malvaceae; genus Adansonia; species Adansonia gregorii. The sequence goes on along the minus strand of JBBYHO010005249.1, from coordinate 10,713 downwards.
TTTTTTTGTTTTTTTGAAGGGAAGAAGAAGTTTAGATGCTAATCTTAACGTAGAATCAAAAGCGAACGCGTCTTTTCTTCCATTTCTTTAATTAAAATTTTTGTAGTCTCCCAATTTGGTCTTATTCAGATACGAACCATACGATCATCATTTTTAATCTCAGATTTTATTTTTAATTTTTTTTTTGTTCTTTCTTGTTTTGTTTCTTATTTTTTTTGTAACATTTGCATCCTTTTATTGAGCCTTTTTAGGCATGATGATGCTTTATTTATTTAATTTTCTATTATTATTATTATTATTTGTTGCTTAGAGTGTTTCAATTGCTTGGGTTAATAAGGAAATCGGATAGAAGATTTGCAAAATCATGATATTCTTAATTTAGTTCTTAAATAGATGTTGTCTGGTTACTGACAAGTGTTAACGAGAATTATAGATAAAAAAAGTGATTCCTTCTTCTTGGTATGATTAGGTTTTTTATATTAGTATATCTGATTGTTTGTAGTAGTTTATTGTTATTATTATTGAAATAAGAAAATCTGAATAAACTCAAAAAAAAAAAAATCATTCTCGTGTCTAGGACTATGGGGATGGGAATGTATTGCATTCGGTGTTAAAGCTTTCAGATCTCCAGGTTGTCACTGTTAGGAGTGTATGTGGTAGGAAGTTTGAGTTTCACGTTGCAAGGGTAGAAATGTGGTTTATGTAAAGCAGCAAATTGCTAGGAAGGGAAAACGATTTCTTATTCTCAAGGATCGAGAACTTGTATTCGACGGCGAGGAGCTTGATGATCAGAGACTAATTAATGCTATCTGCAAAAATAATGACGCTATGATTCATTTGCTGGTTCAAAAGTCTACTAAGGTATGGGTTGTACCTATTGGAAGAGATTTCAAAGTTTCTGTAGAGACATTGCACTTGAATAAGGGGCCAAATGCGGTGGGACATAACCTCATTGGCAAATCCTCTGTAGAACATTAGGTCATCAAGAGGAAGCTATTGCTAAGAGATTTCATTTTGGAGACTCTGGTTGTTAATTCAAAGATTCAACTGTCTAGTTACCAAAGAACTAATTGATTTAACTTTTGTTGGGTTAAAAGAGGCAATAGCCCTATCTTGTCTTCAGGGGGTTCAGGTGGAGCTTACTTCATGCAAGATTCATATGGTCAAAAGTATATTTCTGTCTTTAAGCCTATTGATGGAGAGCCAATAGTTCTAAATAACCCACGTGGCCTCCCCTTGTCACTAGATGGTGAAGGTTTGAAGAAAGGTGCACATTAGGAGAAGGTGCATTGAGAGAAGTTGCAGCTTACCTGTTGGATCATCCGATGGCTGGACCTCGCTCATGTGATAATGGAGAGAAGGGCTTTGCTGGGGTTCTTCCTAATATTATGGTTAAGTGTCTGCATAAAGGATTTAATTATCTTGAAGGTTATGAGTATGATTCCAAGAATATTTAGATTGGTCATAGCAGATGTTTTATTAACAATGTTGGAATCTGTGAAGATATGGGCCCTCATGCTTTCCCAATAGAAGATGTGCACAGCATCTCTGTGTTGGACTAAGGATGGCAAATGCAGATAGGCATCCTTGAAACATTCTGGTCACAAGAAATGGTAAGGAAGGTTTGGTTTCATTTGTTCCTATTGATTATGGCTATTACTTGCCTGAGAATGTAAGAGTCTAACTTGCATATTTTTGTTATAATTTTATTCTTTGCATACAATTTATGGCTTTGCAATAAGCATTTTACATTTTAACTTTTGATGACAAAATGCTACGTCCGAGTCTTGACTCTTCATTTTGAGAAAAAAATTGCTTATTGCCCATCCCTAATTCTGTATTTGCTGAATACTAAGTTCTAGTCATAAACTTGAAAATGAATATCTTACGTTTGTAAAACATAAAACCTCTTTTAGCTATAGAAATCCTTTACTTTCATGTTATTGGACATGTCATTACTTGAACTCTTGGTTCTACATTTAAGCTACAATCCAAATTTTGTCCAACAAAACAGTAAATCTATTTACCTTCTTCCTCGCTTCAAAAATCTTGAGATTTATTAAGTGCTCCTGGTCTAGCCTATGAATTATTTGTTGCAAGAGATTAGAGATTCTTCAGCATTCATTTTCACCTCCTTTCTTTCTCTTTATTTTGCTGCAGTTTGAAGATTGCTCTTTGACTAGCTCTACTGGCCTCAAGCTCATGGACCTTAATCCCTTGACGTCATCAATTACTTGGTTAGTTGGATACTGAAAAAGACATTGAACTTTGAAGTTTCATGGCTTGGACATGCCAATTAAGTGTGCTCGCAGCCTTCGTATTTCCACCATGCTTCTAAAGAAAGACGCAGAGAGATGACTGACAACTTCGCTATTGGAAGAATCATGTGCAGGGAAATAGTGAAACAGGAGTCTGTGATCGAGCAGACTGTTAGAGAAGCAAAGGAAGCTCTGCTTCCTATAATGAGTGATGATGCATTATTTGAAGCTGTGGCATTGGTGACCTGATGAACTGGCCTCATAAGCCCGAAGGCAACTAGTAAGGTAGCTTTCAACATCTAAATTCTGCATGCAGATTTATGGAAGATGATGGTAGCCCATATTTTTGTTAAACAATCATTGCATAAGTTCTGTTGTAATATTGGGATGTTGCCAGAACTTGTGTTTCCATCATCTGTTTCATTTTGTTCATACGTCTAACTTTACTGTGCAGCACATCCTCGAACCGTAGTCTATTTACCTGGAAATGCCTTTAAGCAATCTTTCCAAGAACAAATTGTATTAGGGAGATTTAGTAGTTTGGTTATATCTATGTGAAGTGCATAATAATACATATACCTTCTCTTCATGTTTTACCGTCTTATTAACTTTGCTTGATTTTACATTCATGCTCTTTCTTTACCACCGTTAGTTTGAGCATTTGGAGTTTGATAAGCTTCACGAGGATCATGTCCTTTGACTGGTTATGCTCAAATTTGTGCCCGTAATAGAAAAGGCACTTACTTCACAAAGTTTCACTATGATTCCATAATGATATTTGGGTAGCAAGGACTTGGGAATGGGTCTGTTTTTTTCTTTTTCCCTTTTCTTTTTAATTTTTTTTTATAATGATTAATTCCCCATGGTATTTTGAATCTAGACTCTAGATAAGTGTAAGATATAAGTATATGCTTAATACGAAGTATGTATAATTTTTTTAAATTCTTTTCATATATTTGGAGGATAATATTTTCATATATATATTTCAATTAGAGATGTTTATGAGGCAAGTTATGTTGTGACTTAGCTTTTTTATTTTTTTCAAATCCTTTGCCTAAGTCTGACTTGGACTATAGGTTTGTATTATAGTTTAAAAGATATTAAAATATTATCTTTATAATAATAATTATATAATGTATAATTAAATTTAAATAAAATATATTTTTTATTAAGTGATCAATAATTCGAGTTAGGTATGACTGGTTTAAATAAAAAAAAATTATTTGTAGTGTTGAATTTACATCAAGTCTATTGATTCAGACTTGTTACTTAATCTTTAAACAAGTGTAATCTAAATATATATCTCGTATAAATATTTTTAGAGAAATAAAAATAAGGAAGAGTTCATGTAAAATAATAGCAGCTTATTAAGGGAGGGAAGACTTACGCAGTCTGGATTCAGATGAGGCGGCAAGGATTTTGGATAAGAAGATGAACCGAGGGATCAGCCATATGATGTAAATCTCTGTTGTGGTTTGCTCGAAGGCGCCCGTCTGCATCTAGAACCAATAGTAATATATATATACATATATATATATATATACATCATTAATTCGGCCGCAGTTTGCTTTGCTTTGCACCATTCGCTTTTTAGCTGGCCTTCTCCCTTTCTTGTAAAAAGTGCCAACTTGCATCTATGTTTGACCCCTTTGACAAAGGAACAACATTCTGTGTGAAACATTGATCCAAAGTATCTGACTTTTAATGGAACTTTGTGCCGCAAGCTGGATGCTGTTTTGCAAAAGCTAGCAGATTGCCCTTTACCCCCATCGACGTCGGTATTTGATCAAAGTCAGGGTGGAAAAAAAGTTTCGGCCTACTAGTCTCCCAATCTACAGGGGGAACTCATTTATCGGCTCAACTCTATGTCCTCGAATGGACCCAGGTGCAGTAGGCCATATGTTTTGATTTTTTCTAAACCCTGGGTCCACCAACATTTGGTTCGAGCTCAACGCCAATGGGCTTGCTTTGATGGCCAACAAATCAACAATGCAGTGGCTAAGCATTTATAGTCTCCACTCAGTCACCGACACCAAACATGCAATTATTAAACCAATGAAAAGTTGCACCAACAACAACCCACCCAGGAGAAAACAGTTAAAACGAAGAAAAATTTGTGACATTGTTCCCTTACTGAAACACGATTTTCACAATGTAAGGAATTTATAAGTAGAAAAGAAAAAGGAAAAATATAAAAAAGAAGTAATAGTAGTAGTTGTTGTAGTAATAGCAGTAATTCTTAGAGTCTAGGCTTCTATAACATGTTTGGACTTGGGAGTTTAACCAACCAAAAGAACACTGAGACACTTATTACACTATCATGAAAAAAAAATTGAAAGATAAAATTATATTTCATACAATTAAAAACTAAAAAAAAGGTAAAAATATTAAACATTAAACTTCTAGGCCAGCCAAGAAAGCAACCCCGGTTGATGGTAACCATGATGATCCGTAAATAAATTGTGCCACGGTGAATTTGCTTGCTTCAATCTCTGAAGTGATCACCCTATACCCGGGCCATCTGACCCGTTTCCCAATTGCCGCACCTGGTCCATAATTCATGTATTCGCCATAATATAGTGTATCCAAGGCAAATGTAGCATTCCACTCCAGCCATCCCCCAGGGTGAATGTGGTCACTCATGAATGATAACATGAATACAGCCCTAGAGTACAACTTCCACGGACGGCCTAAATACGTTTGGAAACTACCCTTGGCCACCGCAAGATCGGGGGTGGGCAGGATCCGACATGCATGGATCGAAATGCCTGTATTTTGGTTTGGATCCTTTCGGTTTTGGGCGGTGATGGTGTTCTTCTGGAAGGGCATGGGCTTCCGGGCGTAAATGCTACAATTTTGGAGCACCACGGCGGCATTACCAAAAATGAAATCCACCGTCCCGTAGATGTCGCATTCACGGTAGAATTGGCGATTGGAGTGAACATATAACGTGTCTTGGTACCCAATGACGTTGCACCTGTATACCACAGCATGGTCTGCCCCAACACGTAGAGCTACCGCCTGGTGCTTGGCTGGTCCAGCCCAGTTCTCAAATGTCATGTCTCTTGCAATAAAACCAGCCCCAGTTGCCGCTGAAAGAAGAAAAAAAAATAAAACAACCAATGAATACAAAACGTTAGCATTAATTAAAGTGTGGATCAGGATGTGATTAGCAAAGAAAGCTGCAGGCGTCGGGGCTTTGATGATTGAAGAACTGCTGATTAATTTGACAATTATTACAACAAGCCATACGGCTATGACCCACCTTTCATAATGTCAGATCTTTAAACTTTAGATTGTAGCCACAAGTCTAGTTTTTTTTTTATTTTAAATTCAACCTAAAATTAAATATTTAATATTTAATATTTTATCAATAGATTATAAGATTTTAATTTGTAATCGGACGACGAAAAGAGCATGCTGTATAACGTAAGTGTAAACTTACCGAAGGCAGCAGTGTGGAATGTGGTCATGTTGTCCAATACACTTTTTCCACCTGTAATCACTGTTCTACTCTTGCCGTCGCCAATAAACATTAAGTTCGTCTTCTTCCTCCCGACCTTCAGATTTTCCTCCTCGTACCTTCATCATTTGAGTACACGTTAGTCAATTTGAATCGCCAAAATTTTCAACTCCACACAGTTTTTTAAAAACTAAAGTCAAAATTCTTCATTTTAATTCTATAAAAAAAATTCATTTTAAGATTAAAAAATAAAAGAAAAAATATTTCACGTGAATAATAATATCATACACATGAACAAGCAGTAACTTCTTGCCATAGCGGTGAAGCCAACCATGCAATCATTACTTGTAAAAAGAAAATAATAATAATAATAATAATAATAATAATAAAGTTTTTCTAACGATCTGAACTGCAAAAATGAGCCTTTGTTACCTTCCTGCCCTCACGTAAATGATGATCCGTCGAGTACTATGCTCCGGCGCCTTTTTAATCGCCTCAGTAATTGTCTTAACAGTGCCGTTTCCGTCTTTCGAAACGATTATGTCAGCTCGGATCGCCGACACGGGAGTGTCTAGCAGCTCCCTGTCTTCCCTTCTCAGCCATTTCGGGAAATTCTCCTCGTCGGTATTTTGTCCCGATACATCGTCATTCGACGCCAGCAGCCTCCTGTTCTGTATCGGCACTCCGTCGAAGCCATCTCCGCCGCTCGCTGCGAAGATCGACAGGCAGTTACTCACGAGTTCCGACAAGTCCTCCAACTTTGCAGCCACTTGATCCTTCACCGCACCGCTCAATCCATCAAATCCCTCCGTACACGTGTCCTGATTTGTCAACGCGGCGCTAAGCCACGTCATCACGTCTTGAGTGGAACCACCTTTTCTGTTGCCTCCCTGAGAAGGAATGACGGAAGAGAGCGAACGGTAGAGGGCGTCGACGGAATCATCAAGAAGCTCGAGGCAGTCTTCGTATGCCGAGCGTACACGTGGATCCATCTTGATATAGGATATCGCACTGGTCGTATAAAGAGCTTTGCTGAAGTGCTGCAACGTCATATTGAAGGAAATATGAACAAGGTCTTGCTCACTGGCACCGAGGGAGCCAGGGAATTCGAGGAGTGAGTTGACACAGAGGTTCGGGAACCGAGTTTTGGTACAGGTTTTGGAAATAGCTTGGGTGGGCTTACGGCCGATTGAGGTGCCAACTGGGTCGGCGCCCTCTTCACGGAGCCCAAATATGACCCCAGCACAGACAGCTGAGACAATGATCATAGTCATGGCAACAACTGAAACGATAATAAGCTTTTTCCTGTTGTTTTTAGCTCCAGGTTCTTCATGACGTTGTTGCTGTTGTAGCGGCTGCTGCTGAGGAAGTATAAAGCCTCCTGGTTCTGACGGTCGGAGCCTGTCGTATTCCATTGCTCTTTGCCTTTAAAACCAGTAACTCTGAAAATGTAGAGATGATAAAATGCTATGAATATTACAACTACAAATACAATTACAATAAATGGTATGATGGAGTTAAGATAGAATGCGAATGTACATGAATAAAGAATAAGAGATTGTGGGGTTATATAAAAAGAAAAAAAAATGGTGGAAGTGAGACTCTGAGGAGCAATAGAGAAGGTTGGTGTAAAGTCCATGTCGCAAGCATGAGCTGTCGCCTACTTAAAGCTCTTTTACTCACCACTGTGGACTGGGAAGATGGGCTACAAATTAAACTCCCTCCCGTTCACCAAAAATTAGAAAATTATCTATACATAGATTAATTTTGTCCTTCTTTGTCTCGGTGATTTCATTAAAAAAATACTATTTCAAATGATTTTTTTATTATTTTTAACGAAATAACGAGACGATAAATTATTAAATATTTTTTAAAAATTATAAATATCTATAACTTTATTTTACTTTTCCCATATTTTGGATTTAAAAAGTGGATGATAAATATAAATAATAAATATTTGATGCGACGTCAAGGAACGAAGGAGATATGATCAAGGAAGAAAGTTGAAAGAACTTTTTGATTGACTTTACGCAGTTTAGTTAAATAGTTAAACAAAGTTTAATTCATGAGCAGATTT
>JBBYHO010005238.1:0-14003 GCA_038382025.1 Adansonia gregorii | reverse complement strand
CTAACTAAAGAAAATGCTAAGTTCATGCTAATCCTCATTGGTTAAGGTTAACATGCTTGGCTTAGGGAGGTTTTGAAGATTAGTTTTTGATAGCCTTCAAACATGCATTTAGACAATGAACATACGAGGGGATGGCACAAAACATAAATGGGGATGCAAACCTTACCAATGGAAAAAAAGTGTTATGCGCATCTCTCATAGAGTGAAGCATACTGAAAATGACAATGATTCATGACAAAAGGCAAGCTAACATATAAACATGCTTGAAATATGCTAGGCTAAGGATTCATATTTAGATTAATCGTAAAAAGATGCATGGATATGGCATAAAATGTATAAGCAAGAGTTATCAAAATAATAAGGATAAAATAAGGCATTTTGCACATTAAAGGGGCATTAAGGCATCCAAATCCTAAGCTACCACAACTAAAGCCCATAATAATGCATGAGAATCTTAAGAGGGTGATGGAAACATGGAGAGCTCACTAAAATGATGAAGATGCTAAAAAATAGAAGATGAAAGTGACAAAGTAAGAAGTTATACCAATAAAACTTCATTTTTGGCCAAATAGTTGGAGCAGTAGTGATGGCTTGAATTTTTCTCTTTTCCTTGTTGTTAATAAGCAGGAAAAAGAGAGAGATAATGAGGTTTTGGTTTTAGTATGGATGAGGGTGATTTTTAAAATGTGAAGTAGTTGAAAGTGATTGTTTTTGTGGTTGTTTTTTGGTCCTGAGTGAAGAGCTATGGTTTTTGGTTTTCTTGATACGTAAATATATTTTTAGAAGCTAAAAACAAGATCGAATCTCCTTCTTCTTAGCTAAGACATAAGTGGTCTATTTATACTAGCATTTTGGAGCCAAATTAGAGGTGTTTTTGGTCATTTCATAAGGAGGACAAAGTGATGTCAGCTTGGTGGCTATAGAGTTGCTATAGGGAGAAATTTGCTGGCAATGTGATGGACATAGAGTGGTTTAAAAGCTAAAATGATTTTCCAGCAAATAGGGTGGCTGATGGTGATCTTGGTCAACAAACTAGGGAGAAGTAGGGTGATCGTGTGACATTGACCTTTTTGATGTAGTTTAAACTTCAAAAAAATGTTTTGATTAATTCAAAAGTCCAAATTCATAATCTGATATAGGTTTTGATCTTTTCTGATGCAAAGAAATGAGTTAAAATCAAATTTTGATCAATAGTGGCCGAATCAAAAATACCCAGACTGTGGAAAATGGCCCATATGTATCGATACATTGTAGAATGTATTGATACATTTGGTTCAAAAACCTTGAGTGTATCAATAAAATAAACATTGTATCGATTCAGTTTTTCATGGTATTGATACATTTAATATGTATCGATATATTTCTTTACAGAATGCACATTTTGGTTTAGCATGGCCTAGTATCGATACATGAGCTCATGTATTGATACATAAGCTTACGTATTGATACATTTACATGTTGTATTGATACAAATAAGGACATATCAAATTTTTGGATCGTTGGAGCATTGTATTGATACATGAGAACCATGTATCAGTACATTCAAGCAAAATTATGAATTTTTTCATATCTTTCATCCTCGAACAACTTAAACTACGTCTTTTGATGCCACATCTTTTCATTTATCTTTGATATGATCCATAGGCCTTCTTGACCTCCTCAAAAATACTTTCATGGCGTAAGTTCCTAAAAATATTAGCCCATACAAAATAAGGTGTCTACAATGGGTAGTGCTCCATCATAAAATTGCCTGTTGGAAAGGCCTTGGATTCACTCTGCTGAAATGGTACCATCATCTTTGCACCAAAAGTTGAAATTTGTCATCGAGAAAAAAGTTTTGAGTATTGAAGGAGAAGAAGATATCATTGCTGCTACTTTAATGATGCCTCATATCTCAAACATAATGAAGATATCCCAGAATCCTTTTTCCAATCCTTTGAGTTTGTAATGCTACTTATATTAAGGAAAGGTTGCCAATAGTTTAGCCTTACCTATTAGAGAGTTCTCATATCGGTTTGAAGTTGACCGTCAGCAAAGGTGCCTAAATTGGTGAGGGATTTAGAAAACATCTCTAAAAGATTGCTGAAGCATTAAAAGTTGTCACTTAGATCGATAAAAAAGGGCTAGGATTCAAGCCTAGCGCATAGTAAAGAAGAAAACAAGGTAAAAATTATGTGAGAAGAGGATGGCCCATTTGTTAGGATGAAACATAAAGGATGAGCCAATGATATTCCCATCACTTTGGGAAAGTTTTCGGCCAAAGGGACATGTAAATATTGGCTCCGCTAATGCTATGCTCATATTGAACAAAGCATTCGAGGACGTGTCATCAATGTAATTGATAAACCAAAGATGTTAACCACAAGTTTAGAGATTGGTCTGTACCCTCCATGATTTGTTCCATGTGTTTAGATTGAGACTGAGATTCTTATGCTATTCAAGTCTATTTCAAATAATGCTATGAACTAAACCTATATGCTCTTGCCCAAAAGCATTATAGGAACCTTCGTATAGGCAACTTTCATAGTTTTTGCCAACCTTAGATCTTTCTTGAATATTTTTCCACCTATATTTTCTTTTTCATATTTTCAAATGCCCCAATAAAGGTGACATGAATTTTCAAACTGAAACTTCATAAAATGATTTTGAGCAACTGATCTGCGCCAATGTGGTCAAATCTAAAAAAGATCTTGAAGAGAACCCCATACCTCTAGACCGACTTAGACTAGTTGAATAGGAAGAAAAACAAATTAAAACCATACCTCATGAGGAACCCATTAAAACCATAAACCTGAATGGAAAAAGGCAAGAAAGAAGTCAAAATGAAACTTCCATAAAACCATCAACCTGAGCTGAACTAATAAGTCTCCTTCAAGAATATTGGGATGTGTTCGCTAGTCTTACCAAGACATGCTTGGATTAGATACCAGCATTGTGGTCCATAGACTTCCACTCAAACCAAAGTGTAAACCCATACAACAAAAGCTTAGAAGGATGAAACTTGAAATGCTTCTAAAGATTAAAGAAGAAATGAAGAAATAATTTAAAGCAGGATTTCTCAAAGTAGCCAAATATCCTAAATGGGTAGCCGATATAGTCCTAGTTCCTATGTAGGATGATAAAATGCAAATATATGTAGATTATAGTGATCTAAATTGAGCCAGCCTAAAAGATAATTTCCCTTTACCTCACATAGACACCCTAGTAGACAATAGTGCTAAAAACATATTATTTTCCTTTACGGATAGGTTTTCAGGCTATAACCAAATCAAAATGGTAGGTCAAGACGTGGAAAAGATCACCTTCATAACCATGTGAGGCTTTTTATGCTACAAATTGATGCCCTTCGAGCTCAAGAACGCTAGTGCAACTTACCAAAAGGTGATGGTAACATTATTCCATGATCTCATACATAAGGAAATTGAGGTATATGTGGATGGTATGATCGCCAAGTTGTCGAAAGAGAGTGAACATGTGGCCAGTTTACGAAAACTCTTCAGAAGGCTTCGCAAATACTAGCTCAAGCTAAATCTTCCTAAATGCATATTCAGTGCCATATCTAGTAAACTATTATGTTTCATTATGAGCGAGAAAGGAATAGAGGTTGATTCTGACAAGGTTAAGGTCATTCAGAATCTACCACAACCTCAAACTCAAAAAAAATAAGGAGTTTCTTGGGAAGACTAAACTACATATCCCAATTCATATGTCAGTTGTTTGACAAATGCAATTTGATTTTTTTGTTGCTTCAAAAATAAAATCTTGCAGAATAGAATCAAGAATGCCAAGAAGCTTTTGATAAGGTCAAATATTACAAACCCTTCAGTGATTGTGCCACTAGTGCTCGGCTGGCCGCTAATCCTGTATCTATAAATTCTAAACAAGTCGATAAGTTGTGTATTAGGACAATATGATGAATAAGGAAAAAAGGAACTAGCTATCTAATACATGAGCAAGAAGTTTATAGAATATGAAAATAATTATTTTTTATATATAAGCTATGTTGTGCTTTAGCCTAGATTGCCTGAAGGTTAAGGCAATACATGTTGTACCATACAACGTGGCTAATCATTAAGCTTGATCCCATCAAGTATTTATGCAAAGCTTTCACCTCATTTCAGAGGTTAGCCAGATTGCAAGTTATGCTTTTTTAGTATGATATCATGTATGTGAACTAGAAAGCCATTAAAGGTAGCACAATAGCAAACTTTTTGGCAAGTTGAGCCATAGATAACTACCAGCCTTTAGACTTTGAGTTTCCTGATAAAGAGTTAATGTGCATATCTGAGGCAAAGAACCCTGGCAAGTTTGGGTTATCATGGAAAATGTACTTTGATCGAGCTTTAAATGTACTTGGCATGGAATTAGGGTAATTTTCATCTTGCTTGAGGGAAACCATTACCTTTTCATAGCCAAATTTAACTTTAACTGCACCAACAACATAGCTAAATATGAGCCTACATCATGAGACTCCAAGTAGCCATTGAAAGTGGAATTCGAGCATTGCAACATAGCTATCCTCCCCATCAAGGTCAAAAATCCTTCACTTAAAGTTTTAATGGAACCATAACTTGAAGAGGCTGAATGAGTTAAAAATTGATATGAGTAGCTTAATCTCATCGAAGAGAAATGATTGAAACCACCTATCATGGGTAGATGTATCAAAAGTGCATGATCAGAGCCTTGACAAAAAGTTTCATCCTCGTTAATTCTGAAAAGGTGACTTAGTGCTTAAACAAATTCTCCTGATCCATAAAAATGCTCGAGGAAAATAGAACCTGAATTGAGAAAGGCCATACATAATGAATATTTTTTGAAAAGCCCTAATCTTAATCGAGATGGATGGCAGCAACCTACCTAACCTTGTGAATTTTGACTTTGTTAAATAATACTATGCCTAAAAGAACTTTAGGGTGAAAACCCAAAAAGGCATCCTATTAGCTCTTCACCTACCATTTTCCTAAAAAAAATTGAAAAAATAACAAAAACAAAAAAAAAAGAAAAAAAACTAGCTTAAGTTGAAAACCCAAAAGAGCAGCTTAAGCAACCAGACCTTTGTCCCTATATTCATTACTCTGATCAAGACATTAAGTCATAACCTAACCCATTTGTTCTATCTTGACCAAACCTCATCTACACTTATACTTAAAAAATGGTAACTACCTAGCTTTGAGGCCCCCATCCCACCTTGGGGCAATATAAGGAATCTTCTTATGAGTCTGCCAGGACTAAAAAGATTAATTACTTAAGAGAAATCTCAAAAAGCACTCAGTGAAGGATTCATGCCAAAAGCATCAGGGGCCAATCAACCATGAAAACCTCTTTTATCTCTTTTGTATTTCAAAATTTTTCAAAATCTCAAAAGTTTGTCATAGCTTGTACCCTTTTCCTCTGAGTAAAATACAATTAGTTGATTTCTTGCAAAATCTTTTTGTAACCCTGCATTCCATGTCGCATCATGTTTATCATTTAATTGGTAATGCTTGATAAATAAATGAAACTAATATCAAGATTTCCTAGCATTACTTGGAAGTATAGAACTTTTTAGGAGCTTTTGTTTCTTGTCTAAAGACTAAGAATGAACTCTTGGTGCCACAATTAATCTTGCCCTAGGACCCACATCTTGAAAATGTGCTTAGAACCTCCTCATAGTTGGTGATCATAGACCTCTCATACCTTTGAAAGAGGGACAATGTTAATATTTAAAGCCTTTATAAATCTAAAGCAAGATTGACAAGCCCTAGATGAAAGCCACCTTATCAAAGCTGAAGAAGGCCAAAACCAACCACTGATTAGGCTTTTAAAATTATTACCCATGCATCATTTAGACAGACACTTGCATCCCCATACATTATGCAACATTTAACATCCTACAGTTACTAGCTCCCAGATATAAAAGTCTAATTTATAGGGAACCTAACATTGATTTCGAAAATCCTTGAAAAGCCTTTAGTAAGTACCTTTGACCCTACGTCTTATAAAAAATACCAAGAGGGGTATCTAAACTTATTTTCTTCTAGTCCTCAAAGAGCAAGACGTCTTTTTTGACTTACCACAAAGCCCACACAAGCTGGTTGCACCTACTTACCTTAGTCCTCAAAGAGCAGGATGCTTTTTTACCTCAAAGCCCACACAAGCTGGTGGCACCATGTAACCTACCTTAGTCTTCAAAGAGTAGGACACCCCTACCATGAAGCCCATAAGTTGGTTGTAGCTATTTACCTTAGTCCACAAAGAGCTGAACATCTTTCTTTATTTAGTTAAAGCCTACACAAGCAGGTGGCATTTATCTACCTTAGTCCATGAAGAGTTGAACATCTTTCTTTACCTACTTCAAACCCTACACAAGCTAATGGCAATTATTTAGGATAAAACCTAAAAAAAATAGTAAAAAGGTTAAATCCTATAAAACTCATCGAAATTTTTTTTTGCAAGGGTATTTAACCCCTATTGACATGATACTAAAGTAACTCTTTACTTCTTTGTAAGCATATGAAATCATCATCCTAGTTGAAGAAAATGGTGTCTATTTGTCTTTGCCCTATTTCTAATACTTAGTAATGGCCAAAAAAGGTTACTGTAGACATCTTATTTTGTTCGACCAACTTTTGGCACCCTAAAACTTAATTGAAGGATTATAAAATTAAAACTTAAAATAAAAACTAGGAAATGCTATTGAGTGCCAAGTCATCAGGCAAAAAAACTTTTTTTTAGGAAGTTTTGAAATGTTATGGGCCATATTAAAGGAAAATATAAAAATGAGGTATCAAAAGTCACTTTTCATGGTGTCACCAGAGTCATTTAGATGAGCACGCGGATTAATTTCCTACTGCTTATGACCACGTTGAGGAAAATTAGGAAGTCACAAGTACATGCAAGTTATAGTGGTGTATAAGTATTGATATGAGGCTTTATGTCACCAAAAACTTGAATTTTCACATGTAGTATCGATACAAGAGGGTTTGGTACATTACCTAAAATGTGGTATCGATATCTATCATGTTTGTATCAATCAGACCTTGGTCGTAGCTAAAGTTATGATTTTTGGCAAAATGTATCGATACACAGGCATGGGTATCGATACAAATCGATGGAGTATCAATACAGGCCTCTAAGTCTTAAGATTGGAAACATTTTTTGCTCTTAGTATCGATACATAGCTCATTGTCTCTATATTCAAGGGTAAAAAGTACCTTGTGTATTAGTAAAACATGTTTTATATCAATACACTAAGGTATTTTTGCCTAGTTTAAGCTACTTTTTCAGCCTTTGAAAACCTGATTTAAACATGTTTTTACACCAAGAAACTATTATAAATCATTGCAAACCTCAACTATAGGCTCATGAATGGATTTGAACAAAATTTTGGAGCTGAAACCATTAATGACAATAGTCATTTTTATAAGATATATGGTTGAAAGAAGGTATGGCAGGCATATCCCTAATTACAGGTTGTCACAGCCTTTATGCCTTCTTGCTCAGAATGCCAGAACCAATGGAAAGAGAGTCAATTGAGCATGGTACCTGAAGATATCCCCTGGTGCAGGAGGGAAAGATCAATAATACCCTTGCATTATCTTCTAAAAGCAGGGGTTGAACATTGAATAAAAGAGTCTCAGTGATTTCAAAGAAAAAAACCTTCATCAATCCTAAAAAAAACTCACAAAAAAATCCCTATTCCTAAAACTTCCAGAAAACTCTTCATCTATTCCTCAAAATCCTCTAGCAACTCCAGTTGTAAAACTCACCAAAAACATTATTACATTACCTTTCACCCTAAACCAACCTCTATTCCTTAGCTCTCTAAACCACCACCAAAACACCTTCAAAAACTTAACCTTCCACATACTTTCATCTTTAAAACACCCCATTGACAACCATATTACTAGAAAGCTTTTTCCTTTCACCATTTTTTTACTCAATAATAACAAAAAAAGGGAAAAAAGCTAAGCTTAAAGTCACAACTTTAAAAAAGGGAGGAAAGTTCAAGCTTATGTTGTATATTTTCTACCTTGTTCCATACATTTTTTGTTTTGATCATCCATTACTTTTTAGTGAGCCTTTCATGCTGCCATGATCTTTTTAAGACTTTCATACATCATTGTTGCCTTGGTCGTGGTAGTCTTAGGATCATGATGATCCTCTTGACACCTTGATGTTGTTTTGATATATAAACTCACCATACTTTATTTTTATCATTGCATAGCCTTTGTTCATGCATCTTTAGCAATGTTCGTTCCATATTTACATATCCATCTCATATTTATATGGTCACCTTAGCATGTCTTATGTATGTTCATACATTTTTTTTGTTTTAAGGAGTCTCATGAAATAAAAATGTTGTCTTGACAACTCCAGTATCCATTCCCTTGTTTAAAAATGTTCGTATCATCTCTATGCACTTTATTTGTTATTTTCTTGTGTTTGTGTCACCCATTATCACCTCAAAATGTCATATTTGTAAGTTTACATGTTTAATCCATGTTTATCTTTGTATCTGCTATATTTTGTTCATGATATCTCCATTAAAATGCTTGCTCATTTCTTAAAACCTAATTTTTAGAAAAATCCCTAAGTTAAGTTCATGTTACCTCTCATAGATGATAAATAGCATGGACTTAATGCTTTCATGAAATTGGTTTTCTAATCTTGGGGAAAACAAACATTAAAGCTTTGGATTCATGATAATACAAGTTTAAAGATGCTATTTTCCAAGCAAACATAACCACTTTTTGGTCAAAAAATACTAAGCCTTGATCTTGAGTTTAACACCTTCACGACATGGCCAACAAGTAGTTTCATCATCCTAACCTACTTTGGGATTATGGAATAAATTATAAGGCCCACGTCATTCTTTCCCTTGTGTTATGGACGTTCAGATGCCTATAAATCAAATTTAACCTCTAAAAAACCTAGAATATCCAATAATCCCCTTGTTTTCGTTGTTGTAGCATTGTAGTCTAAACCTAAAAAATTATTGTTGAACAACAAATGATTTTCCTTTTTTTTTTTGATATTTTTTGCTTTATGGCTATCGAAATACCTTTCAAACAATGTCTTGTTTGCCCTTAGATCATTTCAGATGAAAGAGTTATGATTTTTCAAACTTTTCCTATTTGGAACCCCTAAAACTAGCGTATGATACCTTGTTTAGGCTATTTTGGCCCATCTAATGATTTTTTTGATATTTTAATTTTTTTTCCTAAAAATTTTATGGGATTTCTTTTTTGAAAGGTATGGTTCACAATTTAACAATCTTGGATAAGCTCGAAATGATATTTCAAAGTTTTGTATGTCTTTCCCCTGCATGGGCTACCAATGTCAAGACGGATTTAAATTCAAAAATTAATTCCGCCTAGAAAATGATTTTCTAAGATTTTTGGAATATTTTTATGCTGAACCATATCAAATCATCTTTCCAATGGTGCTTATTCAATGCCTCAAGCTTTCAGATGAATATGAAATAAATTTGGGGAAAGAGGTGGCACAGTGTGATCCCTTTATTTTTAACTTAATTTTTAAATCTCCTTTTATCAAAATACTCGAATGTCTCAGATTGCATATGATGTTTTCCTCTGTAACACAAACCTTTTACACTCAAATCAAGGCTAAAAAAATAATACATTTTATACAAACCTATGATTTTTTATTTTCAAAATTTTTTTCTTAAAGAAAAAAGAGAACTTTTCTTTTAAAACATCAAAAAAATTGTTGTTTTATTTTCAAATTTTTTTCTTAAAGAAAAAAGAGAAACTTTCTTTTAAAACATCAAAAAAATTGTTGTCTTTTGGGATACTTTAATCCCACTGTTCTGAAGGAATACTCCAACCTCATTTTCATTAAAAATTCAAATTTTCTCTCCATTCCTAAATATTTTCCTAGCTTTATCTTCAGGGATACTCTAATCCCACCTCTCTGAGAGGATACTCCAGTCTTTTTTTTTTTAAATCCAAAAATTTTTCCTTTGCGGATGCCCTAAATTGTTTTGATTAAAATCTTTTTTTATCTTACAAATTACCATCGAATCCAAACCTATCTCTAAATTGTCATCCTAGTTATTTTTTAGTGATTGAGGATAATTATGATATACATTCCAATTGCCCTTTTCTTTTACACTCTTTAGTTTATGATTGTTTGTTTGTAATATTATTATATTCTTTGTCACCTTACTAAAATGTTTTCTTTTTGTAGTGATTATAGTACATTTATATTTAAAATTCATTTTCCAATAAAATTTATAAGGCAATTTTTTATGTTGGTATCTCTCCAGTGCCTAATATGGAATATCCAAATTTTTAAAACCTAGTTCGGACATTATTTTCATAAAAAATCTTTATGATCCTCACTCCTCCAAGGCACATAGGTAAACTAATTCTCTTTGAAAACCTGGATCTATAATTTATAAAACTTCATGCATTAAAAGCGATTATATCTAAATAATGACTAAATGGAACCAATTTAACCAAGATCGAAGTGACACAGAGTTAGTAGGTACTAATTACAGGCGTCATAGGGGTGTTAATCCTTCCCCATGCAGAACCAACTTCCAAACTCAACTAATGAATCTCTAGACTTTGTAGACCTTCAAATTAAATTTTTTGAGTTTTATAACTTCAAAATATTATTTTCATTAGGCATCTGATCCTGCCTAGCCCAAAATGATCGGTAGTGACTTCAAGTTTACGACCACTTCGTAGTGATCATTCGAGGCTAGTTGGATAAGAGATTCGCCTGACGGTCTTTCTCTTCTTCGTATTATCACACCTAATCCAAATCCTAATAAAAAGGGTAACTCAAAGGCTGGACCATAACCAGCCATCATTTATTTTTAAGTCAAACGTGGTATGCCCTTCGGATCATTTAAAAAGGCAACGTACATGGCGACATTGATATGAATACAAAGATCATAGGTATCGATACTCCACCTTGATTGTCAATACATAACCTTTTATTATCGATACAACATGTACAAATTTGAATTTTGGTGACAGGAAAGCCTTATATTGATACCTTCATGCACAAATATGACTTTTATATACCTTTGGCTATCCGAACCTTTTACTGTGGCTAGGAATGATGTGGAACTGATTCATGATTGTTTAAAAGACCTTGATGATACCTCGAATAGTGACCTTTGATGCCTTAGGAATTGGCATAAACAAAATGGGGTGTTCACAACTCCCTTTCTTTGGCTATTGCTAATATTAGAAATAGGGTAAATATAAATAAACACTATTTTGTCTAGTAGGATAATGCCTTTTAAATGTCGACAAAAATGAGGTTTAATTAATGTTTCATCATGGTTGGTACAATATATTGGCAGTGATTTTGATAAAAATCTAAATCAAGTTTATAAGGTTTAACCACCTTACTAGGCTTTTAAGTTTTCTAAGGTTTGACCCCTCTAGACAGGCACTAACTGATATGGACTTTGACATAGTAGGTGCCTAACTATTTGTAGATGGACTCAATTGCTGCCTAGCTCTTTATGGATAGACTTAATTGGTGCCTATCTCTTTATGGACAAACTTAATTACTGCCTAACTTTTTATGGACAAAATTGACTGGTATTTAGCTCATTGTGGACTGACTTAATTGGTGCCTAGCTCTTTGTAGATGGACTTAATTTAGGCTAGCTCTTTGTGGATGGACTTGATTGGTGCCCAACTCTTTGTGGACTGAAAGAAGTATGTATTTGCTCTTTGTGGACTAAAAGGGCTAGGCATCTAGCTCTTTATGGATTGAAAGGGGGATGTGTCCAACTCTTTATAGACTATAAAGGATTGGCATCCAGCTCTTTATGGGCTAAAAAAGGCATGCATCCTATCCTTTCTAGATTAAAGAGGATAAGCATCCAGCTCTTTATAGATTGAAAGAATATAAGTTAGATTTGTTACCAGGAGTTCTTTTTGATTTGGGATCTTGCAAAGTTATAAATTTTTACTTAGAGCCTTTTGAGTCTTTTAGGAAATAAGAATCTATACTTGAGGTTCTTTGCCAGTTTGATTTTTAAGATTAAGAGTTTGTACTTAAAAGTGTCACCACATTCTTGCTTTTAAAACTTCAAACAATCCGAAAGACATGTCACGCTTAACTTAAAAATAAATAATGGTTGGTTATGGTCGAGCCTTTCAGTTATCCCATGATCAGGATTCGGATTAGGCATAATAATGGGAAGGAGAGGGAAAAGACTATTGGGCAAATCACTTA
Source organism: Adansonia gregorii (assembly GCA_038382025.1). NCBI lineage: Eukaryota > Viridiplantae > Streptophyta > Magnoliopsida > Malvales > Malvaceae > Adansonia > Adansonia gregorii. Next base: position 1,793 of record JBBYHO010005238.1, on the reverse strand, counting down.
TCCAACTAGTCTAAGATGGCCACCACAATGTGGCTATAAATTTGGAGTTGCCATCGATCTTTTCAGGCTAGGCAAAATTAAATGTGTATTGAAAATGATATTCTGAGTTATAAAACTCAAAATATCGATTTCAAAGTCTACAAAGCTTAGAGATTCATTGGTTGGATTCAAGAATTGGTTAGTGCAGGGAAGGATTGGCATCTCCATAACACCTAAAATCGATACCTACTATGTCTCACTGTGGTCTCGGGTAAATCGATTTCATTTAGCCTTTATTTAGACATAATCTTCTTAAATGGATAAAGTTTCGGTGGAAATACAAATTTGGGTTTTTAACGAAAATTAGATCACCTATACGCCTCAGAGATGTGAGAAACATAGGGCTTTTTATGAAAATAATGTCAAGATTGGATTTAAAAAATTGAATGGTTCATATTTGGCACTTGAAAGATGCCAACATGGAACATTGCTTCGTAAATTTTATCAAAGAAACAAAATTTAAACATGAATGCATGATAATCATAATGAAAGGAAACTTGTTAGTAAGATTGAAAAGGAAAAATATAATAATATCATAAACATGAAATCACAAACAAAAGAACATGAAAAGAAGGGACAATTAAAATATATCTCATAATTACCTTTGATTATTAAAGAATAATTAGGGTGACTGTTAGCTTCAAAGGAAAGATTAACGCAAGAGAAAGGTGAATTAGTTCTATAAAAACTTGATAAATTTAAAGTAAATTAAAAATAAGATAAAGAAAGAAAAAACCAACAATCAATGCATAAAGGTTCAGTCCTTTAATTTGATACCGGCGTCCTTTTTTCTTGGTAATTTTGTACCAAGGTGATTCCCATAATTCACTAAGCAAATTGTTACCTTTAAGGCTAAGGTACAACCTTGGACTACTATTTTTTAAGGCTTAGATAAAACCTTTCAATTTTTTCGAGAATTATACCCTAAACTTTTAAATATTTTCACTCACTGTCACATAACTCCTTTTATGATATGAAAAAAGTATTTTGTAAACAAATTGAACCTTTAGTAGGTAGATGTTTGCTGGAATATAAGTACAAGATAAATAAGATACAAATAGGCTTGAAGAGTATAAATTTGATGCAAGTGGAAATAAAGAACTTGATGATTTTGAGCTTTTTATTGTGCAATGATTCAATGAAATATGTATCTCTACTTCTTCAGCTGTTTGGAACCCCCATTTATAGTTGAAAATTGATTAATAGATGTTAGGCATTTAATGTGGTGGTTGGAGAGCCATTGTAGCCTTTAGAAATGCTTGTTTTCATTCAATCTTGCACTATAGTATCGATACAATACCAATAGTATCGATACAGAAATAAAAAAGTGACCATTCCAGCTTGTTTTTATTGATACAAGGATTTGAGTATCGATACTAAGCAAGCTATATCGATACAGATACCATTATATCAATACATTTGAGAGTTTCAGCCAAACCTTAACTACTACCAAGCCTTGTATCGATACACATGGGGTAAGTATCGATCCTAAGCTGCATGCATTGATACATACACACCTGTATCGATACATTTGAGGGTTTTATCCAAACATTAGCTATTGCCAAGCCTTGTATTGATAACATAGGGTGAGCAAGTTGTATCGCTACATTCACACTTATATCAATACATTTGAGGGCTTTTAAGCATAATATCGATACATTTGTCAGGTCTACATGTGGTAAGATATAGCAATGAACCTATCATAGACCTATAAAGTTTAGAGTCAATGATTTTACCTCTTTCATCCTTTTCAA
>JBBYHO010005227.1:0-14005 GCA_038382025.1 Adansonia gregorii | reverse complement strand
TTAGTAGTAAAATTTTAAATGCTTCTTTGAATATTATTATTATTATTATTATTATTATTATTATTATTATTATTATTTTAAGTATTGATAATTAGAGCATGATAATAATATAACAAAGTAATAAGATAAATTAAAAAATATTAAAGTCATAATAGATAATACCATATCAAAAACGAAAAAAATCTCATGTTAAACTAGCAACTAGACTTGCCTATGAGCTAGACAACTTGTCATAGGCCAGATAGCCTGCCCAACACAATAGGCCCAACATGATCAAGCCCAGGTCTTAGATTTTAAGTTTCAAGTATGCTTGAAAAAGTATTTTTTAAAATAAAATAATATATTTTATTTAAATTTCATTATAAAATATGTAAATATTAATATAAAAATAACTTTTTGATATTATGAACAATCATTTATACTTAAAATGGTTGGCTAGGATAAATTCGACCTTGAGCTTAAAATTCAAAACATTTTGGGGCCATGTTTAGGCCCATGGAACCTAAATAAGATTTTTTGCACCAAACGAGGCCAAATTCGTGCCTGGGCTTAGAATTCAAAATTATGTAAAAGTGATTACATTTAACATAAAATAAAAAAATAATGTAAAATATACTCAAACCCGAACCCGACTTGAACCCGAACTTGAATTAGCCCAAACCTAAATAGAACCGAACTCGAATTGACCTGAACCCGAATTAGCCTAAACTTGAATTGGCCCAACCCCAAAAAACTCAAAGACGAATAGACCCAAAGCTGAATAAGTTCGAACCAAGAAAAACACGAATTGAAATAACCCATTCAAACTTGCCTAATTGCCACCTCTACCTTTCATAATCATTTCATGTCTTTTAGGATTACTGGGATACTTTTATGTTAAATGTATACCTTAGAGACATTTTACTAATTTCACTAGAATTGAGTCTTAGGTAGTCATCAAGGTGCTTTTATGCCAAAGATGTGCATTTCGTATAGGTTCACCCTTCCACAATTATTTTCATGTCCTTTAGGATTATAAGGATACTTTCATGTTTGAAGGCATACCTTATTAGGAATTTTGGTATTTCATTAGAACCATGTCTTAGGTAGCCATCGGAGTGCTTTTATACCAAAGATGTGCATTTATGATAGTTCAACCTTTCATAATCATTTGTATGTCATTTAGGGTTACCAAGATACTTTCACATCGAAGGTATACCTTAAGGGCATTTTGGTAATTTTGCGTTAGAACCAAGTCCTATGTGATTATTAAGATACTTTCATCTCAAAAGTACATATTAAGAATAGTTTCATCATATTAGGTCGTTTCTAGGTCATACAGTCCATATTTTTAATAATAAAAGTACTTTTATAAATAAGGCAATGCCTCCAAATTAAATTAATATGTAGGATTCCTACTAGAATATGTAAGGAATTTTACGGATTATTGTAATAGCTAGATACCCTTTTCAAATAGGAAGTTGAGATTTTTTTATTTAAAAAAAACTAAACCATTCATATTTTGAATGGTTTTTCAATAGGATACTATAGAGAATTCGTGTCTATTTGGTCCTTTAAGAAGGTACGAATAATTTTGTGATTTCAAAATATAGTAAAACCCAACTTTCTTGGAAATAATAAATTTGTTTAATAAAACATTATGGGAATTATAATTAAATATCGAATATTGAAACAAAATAAAAATTAAATTTATTTTATCACATGATTAATAAGGTATCGATCGTCGGGCATCACGAAAAGGTTGATCCTTACTTGTGATTGTTATCGACTCTTAGACCCTTTCACGTAATCCTTAGTATGAGCATAGACCTCAGAGTTTGTTTTTATGGGTTTTGTAATCCTTAAAATATAAACTTTGATAGGTGTTCAATCTCACCTGCCAAAATAGATTAGTGGTGACTCCAAAAACATGGTCATTTCACAATGACTATTTAGAGAAGTCAGGTGAGTGATTCATCTCAATAACACAATCTCCAAGTATAAAAAACAAAGAATAATAATCATGATATAGGCCCTTAGAAATAAAAGGAAATAATTATATATAGATATTTATATATAAACAAGATACATTCGTTATTTTAAGTTGGGTTGGTCAGGGTTCATGTTAGGGCCACATTGCGATAGCTTGGCAACTCCATTGGGGATAGCTAGAGAGTCAAGCCTTAAATTAATTATGTGCTAACTAAATTTTGATTAACTTGGTTTCAACAAATATTTAACTATAATTCTTGATATTTTTAAAATAATTTTTTTCATTGTCTGTTTTTACTTATAAATTTCAGTATATATTCTACATATTTTTCAGTAACACTTTTGTTTCCTTTACAGCATTATTTTTTAGGGGGATTTAGGATAAAGGTTTTTGCTATTCTTGAAAGCGTTAAGTCATAACAGGTGAGTTATTCCCCCACACACTGTGCAGATGCATATGCATTAAATTCTCTTCCACATATACAGAAGGAGCATAGGTACCCAATATTTTAAAAGAAGGCGAAGTAGTTCTGCTTTCTAAGGTGTTAGCCTTTGTTTGGGCTAGTGAAAAGCTTGTCGGGTGTAAATTCCTATGCCTGCTTGAGGTGCTAGCCTCGTTATGAGCATGGAAGATACTATTACTTGAATTGAACCTTTTTCGACATAAACCCGTGATAGGTAAGGATTAGGATACCTCATCAATTTTTTTTGAACTCGAGGAACAATTCAAGAACCTATTTAGATGTCTAACCCAAACCTCATGTAATGAGGTATAGGAGACTCACCTAGTTAGAGCCATACCCAGTTCTAAAGGATACTAAATCAAGTACACATGAGAGAATGTTTCTAACCCTTTACTATTATGATTTGAGTTTCTTCATATTATTAATTGTATGTTACATTATTATGACATATTTTACTTTTATTAATTTGTTATATTACGAAAGAGTTTGTTTTTTTTTTTATTCTTGACATCACATTTATATATATCTCATGGAAACTTGTAAATTGATTTATACACATGCAGAGTTCACATTCTTATATGTTTATGCATTCATAATTTCCATAATGTATTAATTCATTTCATTCATTGTATTTCAAGAATCAAGAGATAGGTGATAATTTAGAGGCAAAGGTTAATATGTTCAAGTTCATATAATAAGAGTGCAACCATAAAGTCTGTGGAATAGAAATCTATTCAATAGACAGATAAAAATGGTTGAGGGTTTACCTAAAAAAAATAAGATCACATATTGGAAGTATTAGAATATAGGGGAAATCAAATGATTGTGAAGATAACTTTTTGGGCTACTTGCCAGATATCGTGAATATAAGGTTAAAAAATGAATGAAAAAATAAATGATTAGGGTTCTTAAAAATCCATTAGAAGTACAACACAGATAGGAAAATGTAATATTTGCAAGAGCAATTCTTTTTGTTACTTTGGTTTTGAATTTTGTAAATATGACGACGTATGACCATAATCAGTGGATAAGATAGAGAATTTTGGTAAGTGGTACAATGCTATTGAGTCATGACTCAAATTCTTCAGATTCCTAGTTCTACAATAATCTCTATGTCTATTGAATCGTGTCTTATTCACTCATTTATGTATTTGTTCATTCATTTTGTTTATTCACATTTTTCCATTTATTAACATACATACATGGATAATAATAAAGATAAATGTTGACAAGATATATGTATTCATGCATACTAATTTAAGTTCCTTCTTTATTTTTTTAAAGGTGAAATAACATGAATCATGAAATAGAAGACATCACAAACTACAAGCTCGATGAAGTTTCTCTGAACACGCAAGTCCATTTGCACCTAATAAAATATTATTTATAATTCTACCGAGGATTCGGGGAAGTACAAGCTTAAAGACAATTCTTTAACATTTAAGATATACAGTCAGTGGACACTAATATTGATTCCCTCTCATAAAGAGATGATGTAAATATCATTACATAAAAATAGAATTAGGGTTCTTGACTTTAACAAGAATGAAAGGACCTACGAAAGCAAAACCATAACTAAAAAATTGTTATTATTACAAATAGTCCAATATCATAACAACACTTCTACCGAGGGTCTGACGAAGTGCAAGTTAAAAGGTAACCACTTTATGGTGTTCAGTATATGGAAGTCGATCCTATAATGCACATTTATGCTAACCAAGGCGTGATGGGTAGCATATGTAGGACAAGAAACTAATTCTATCTTAGCCGACAGGACCTTAAGAAGTCAAGAAAACCAGAAAATCCACTCGGACAGTGTCCTCAACCCCAACCTTTCATTGTTCAACGGCTGCAACAAAATCAGATGATCTCTACCATTCCAGCAAAACTTGGAAAACTCCCTAGCCAAGGTGGTATAATTCGAGCGTCAAGTTGCAAACTTTTTCTCTAAGGATTCTATCAACCAATGCATGCTGTTCAATGGGAAGATAATTTAGAGTATCAGCATGATTGGTAAGAGATCATAGGCTGCTGTAAATTCTAACTTGGGTTACTTAGATGATTCTTTGCTAAGCAATAAGCTTTTGGAGTCATCTTCCCTATTAAGGAATTTATTAAAAAGTCATATAATGGTTATCCTCACGGTATGATTATGATGAAAGGAAATAACCACACATCTTGTGGAATTCTTAATTTTGAATACTTAGAGTTTAATGTACCTCTTAATGTTCCATTAGCTTACCTACAGTTCAGCCATAGAGGATGCCAATTCAGTGAAATTCTAGGAGTGGGCGGATGACTATTAAGGTTGATTAGTCTAACGGTTATCAACCTTTTGGTAATATGCTAATCAAGGTTAATTTCTATCTCGACTTCAAAATTTTATACATTTCCTATGAAATGAATTTTGATTTGTAAATAGTATGCATACTTTGCTAACCATGAATTTTTTTTATAATGATTTCCAATATTTAGGATAATGAGATCATTTTGGAAAATTTTTCTTTGGCAAGTGATCACCATTAGTTTAAGCTCTCTCAGAAAGGTCATTCACTTTTAAATAAATAATTTTCTCAAACATTTAGCTATAGACCTTTCATCACTATAGACTTTCCATAACCAAATGTTCTTTTCTATGGATTCCTTGAAGGTCAAACAAATAGGTTATGCTCCTAAAAATTTTAGATATCGATAGTTTGACATATGTTAAAATAAATTTGAGATTTCCTTTATTTTGATAATCTTTTGTCATAATTTTCATGACACTATTCAAAATCCTCAAGTCAGGAAGAATAAGAGTGAACATAAGCCAAAATCTCTTTTTTCTTTTAAGCAAAACCTTTTTAAACCAATTTTTGATACATAAGATATGAGATCCAAGATCCTTTCCAAGCCAATCTAATTTTTTTCTTAAAGGCTTAACTAGTCATGGTGGCTATAAAGCTAATCATATTGAAGGGCATATCTTAAGCCTTTATTGAGTGCAGTATCATGCTATTGAAGTATTCAAAATGATTTTTGAAAAAAAAAAACCTTTTTTTTCCTAGCGAAATGCTTGACAAGATCAAATGGCTATGTTTGAAATGAAAAATAGCTTTCTTTCTCCATCTTTTATTAAATATAAAAATTTATTCCCTTTGCAATCCCTTTTAAGCCTGATAATTTATTTTTTTCTTTAAACCTTAATCAAGGATCACCCTCCATGTTGTGGGGCAAGTGAAGCAAAGCTTTAAGATCAGAAGGGGCAAATTCCATTATAAAGTTACAAGAAAAACAAATCAGACATCATGAAGTAAATTTTAAAGAAAAAAGAAAGCTTGAATTTCAAGTTCAAATATTCTAACTGAAGAATGAATAAAATTTCAATTTCTTTTAGAATAAAGAATGATGAAAGTTTTAAAGAAAGAAAAAAAAGAAACAAAGAAAAATGAAGAAAACAAAAGTTGCTGAAGAAAAAAGATTTGTTCATATTGAAAGACATGCCAAAATCAACTCTTTCTAAAAAAAACTAATCCTTGATTTAGTTATCCTTAAACACTTTATTAGGGCTTATTTATCCTTTTCTTTCTAAACCTTGAACCATGGCCTACATTGCGTGCCTAACGAAGTTTATTTTGATCAAACATAGCTATCTGGGCTGTCATGCTATTCCTAGGAAGCTTTTTAAAATTTTATTTTTTTGAATGATTTTTAAAGCTTCAATAATATGAGGGGGCAGACTTAAAGGCCTAAGAATTGCTTTTAAATCAATAAAGATAAGTCACCAATCAGAGAGAACCCATCATCCTAATTAAAAAATAACCTTAAACCTTTGAAAATTTCATGACCTTAATAAAAGGTTGAGTCAAATGCCCTGACATTGATTCTTTTCCAAATAACCTTTTAGAACTTTGCACCTAACCTTGAGAATTGATGCTTACCAAAAGCCTTTTAGATTAATGCTTTGAGACTTAGTAGTTCAACACCTATCAGGCTATTGTATTTGAAGATTAAAAGGATGTTCTAACTTGATTATTTGTCTTTCAAGGAATTCTTTAAATGAACATCCATCTAAATTTGGTTCTGGTAAACCTCAACTTTGTCATATCAATTTCTTCAGGATAAATTTTAGTAGTGTCACCCTATTTTTGCCTCTAAATCATTTCTTTGTCTTGTTCAAAAAAGTCCCGAATGGTGATAATCCATCATAAAAAAGTTTTAACATCATGATGAAGATAACATATCCATTTATCCTTGATATTGGAAAATCCATGGTTGAAATTATTTTGGAATTTTCATAGATTTTAATCATTTTTTCCCCAAGGTCAAAATGAGAAGGTGATATTATTTCATAAATCTTGGAATTTTGATGAACTGTAATGCTTTTCATGATTTTTGTAGAAGTAAGCAAATATGCCTTGAGTAGATATTTATCCAATTGTATAAGTTAAATCATTGAATCAATGAACACTAATTTAATATTTTATATTTTATATGTGATTACTTTTCAAGTAAGATTGAATGATTCTCTAAAGAAATCTATCACATCCTCACACGATCCTATGGTAAGGCGGATAAAGATGGCTTTAAAGAAACTTTAATGGTGATATTCAAAGCATTCAAAAGTTTTTGTCAAGGAAAATGTTTTCAAAGCTTCGATGATGATATTCGAAGCATCCAAAAATATGTTTTCAATACTTCAATAATGATATTTGAAGCATTTAAAAGAGTTTATATCACCCCTGCATGCAATCTTATAGCAAGGTAGGTGAAGTAGGATTTAAGTCAGTTAAGAGCTTCATCCTGATAATTGATTAAGTATCAAATGGTACACCAACCTTTTTCTCCTTATTGACTTGTCAACTTTGTCTCGGTCAACCTTTTCTCCCTGTTGACTTGTCGGCTTTGTCCTACTTAACCTTTTTATCCCTATTGACTTGTCGGCTTTGTCCTAATCAAGCTTTTATCCCTGTTGACTTGTTGGCTTTGTCCTAGTCAACCTTTTTATCCTTTTTGACTTGTTGGCTTTGTTTCAGTCAACCTTTTACCCTTATTGACTTGTTGACTTTATCCTAGTTAACTTTTTATCTTTTTTGACTTGTCAGCTTTGTCCTAGTCAACCTTTTATTTACTGACTTATTAGTTTTATCCTCATCAAGCTCTTACCTATATTGACTTGTTGGCTTTATCTCAGTCAACTTTTTCTCTCTATTAACTTATCTGCTTTGTCCCAGTCAACCTTTTCTCCTTGTTGACTTGTCTGTTTTATCCTGGTCAATCGTTTTCTCTTTGTTGACTTGTCAACTTTGTCTCAATTAACCTTTTCTCCCTATTAACTTGTTGGCTTTTTTCCAATTAGCCCTTTTATTCCTATTGGCTTGTTGGCTTTGTCTTTCTATCCTTGTTGACTTGTCAACTTTATCCTAGTCAACTTTTTATCCATGTTGACTTGTTGACATTGTTCTAGTTAACCCTTTCTCCCATTGACTTATTGGCTTTGTCCCAGTCAACCTTTTTACTCATTGACTTGTTGGTTTTATCCCGATCAACCTTTTATCTTTATTGACTTTATCGGTTTTATCTTGGTCAACATTTTATCTTTGTTGACTCTTTATTTTTATCTCGATCAACCCTTTTATTTGTTGATTATTGGTTTTATCTTAATCAAGCCTTTATCTTAGTTGACTTTTTTAGTTTTATCTCAATCAACCTTTTATTTATGTTGACTTATCGATTTCATCTCGATCAAACCTTTTTATTTGTTGACTTATCGATTTTGTCTCAGCCAACTGTTTACCTATGTTGACTTGTCAGTTTTGGTCTCGATCAATCTCTTACCGATGTTGACTTATTAGTTTCATCTTGGTCAATCCCTTTTATTTGTTGACTTATAGATTTTACCTCAGTTAATTTTTTATCAACGTTGACTTATCGATTTCATCTCAGTCAACCTTTTTTGTTTGTTAACTTATATATTTTTCCCTAGTCAACCCTTAACCCTTATTAATTTACAGGTTTTGCATCGATCAACCCTTTTACTTCTGTTGACTTATATGATTTCATCCTAATCAACCACTCTCGTTTATTAACCAGCATGGTTTTGTACTAGTCAACTCCTTATCACTTAGGTCTCGCCCTAGTCACCGTTTAATTTAAGATTTCTCCTTAGGGCTAATTACCTTTTATTTTTATTCTTGTTCGGTTTATTTCTCAAAGCTTAGCAACCCGAACGAAATTATGTCTATTTGGTCTTCTCCCTATTCCTGATTCTCAGCAATTGTCAAATAGGGGCAACTGTAGACACCTAATTTCGTCTGGGTCTCATTTTCAAGAATCCTGAATATCCTAAATTGAGAATTTAATGACCACCCTCATTGAGAATGATCTTTTTCATATGAACAAGACATTTTCAAGACATTTTAGTCATAATTTAAATAGCTATAAGTTCACGTGACAAAAAATTTATATTTTGATCTCCAATTTCAAATATTTAGGACAAATATTTAAGAAAAACTTATTTCTAATATTTTCTTGTCAAAATTTTGAAAATCTATTTCTACAGATGTTATCATAGACAAATTTCCCATTTTTACGAATTTTTTGAAAATTGTTGGTTAAAATTGAAAAATTAACCATCGTATATTTTTACCAATACCTATATAGTATTTATGCCAACAAACACTCCAAAAAAAAAATTCAAGAAAAAAATTTTATTGGCATTTTATATCACACCGGGTTAAGTTGTTCATTTTATTAATTTATTTTGAATTTTTCATAGCACTGTGAGTATTATACTCGTAAAATTTTTCCTGGTAAAATTATTTTAGATCTCAGATTTCCATCTTTACCATTTTATAAATTAATATTTTGAGTAATATACCTTATTCAATTCATTTTATATAAGTTTTAACGTATTCTTTGAAATTTTCTCGATTTTAAAATATAAGCTTTCCTTTATCTGTAAAATTTTATGATGGAATTTTCTCAAGTTTTTTACTTCAAAATTCTTTAAAAATTTGGCATTTAATTACCATTAAATCATTTTTTAAATTCATTTTATTTTATGAGTTTTATAAGTTTTACATTTGTTTTCTTTTCAAAATACGAAGTATTTTACTATGTAAATTTTTTTCGAGAAGATTTTTCTTAGTTTATTTTTTTTAAAAAAAAATGCTTCAAATATTATTATTTAATTCATATTAAATCAGTTTAGGAAAATTCTTTTTATTTTTATCAATTTTGAATTTTTCTTTTGAAATTCTTTTGTTTTCAAAATATGAAGTTTTTTTTTTATTCCATAAGTTTTTTGGAAGATTTTTCTTAGTTTATAATTTTTTAAATTATTTAAATATTATTGTTTGATTCTTATTAAATCAGTTTGTAAAAATTTAATTTATTTTATGAGTTTTGCATTTTTATCGTGTATGATAATTTTTCCCGTTAAGGTTTTTTCTGGTATAATTTTATGAGTTTTGAAGTTCCAATCAGTTTTTTTCATTATTTCATTAAAAAAACTTTATTTATAATCATTAATTATTAATTTTTTATTTTAATATTTTTATTTTTATTTTATTTTATTTATTAGTTATTTTCCACTAGTTTCATGAAAACTAGTCTAGTTAATTCTCAATTTTTCCCCTAACTAATGTGGCCAATTACATGATATTTTCTAGGATATCAAGATAATATTTTTTTGAATATCCCTTGATTGTTTGTCAAATTAATGCAAATATCACCTTCGTACGCTAATTATGACAAAAAAATATTGTAAAATAAATTAATTATTTTTTCTCTTTTTTCTTTTTTTAGAGTTTCAGCCAAGAGGATTTACTGATCCTTTTGGCTGAACCTCCCCATTTATAAAAGGGGGAGGATGTGTTTTCGTGGGGTTTTTGGCTAGAAAAGAAAAAAGAAAGAGAGAGAGAGTTTGGAAGAAAAAACACTAAAAATATACATTTTCATTTAATTTTTTAAGTTTTTTTCCTTAAGGTATTACGCTAGTTTTCTTTTCTTTTTTTCATTTTGATTCATTTTTATCTTTATTCATAAACCAAAATCATGTTGAAGCTCATGGATTCTCATCCATGTTGAAAGGCTAAACATGGTGGCTTTAAAAATTTTTTGTATTTTTTGTTATTTTTTAGCTAACTCCTGTTTATATATATAATATTATTCTTATTATTATGATTATGATTTTTTTGTGTTTATGTTGATTTGTTTTCATGTTATTGTGATGTTGATATTCTGATTAGAATAATATTATATTTAGTTTATAATTTTACTTTGATTTAAGTTTGATAATAATTATTTATGCTTATTTTCATGATTTTTTATGTCGAAGCATGTACGCATTTCATGTTTTTCACCTTGGCAAATCTTATTGGAATTGTTCATGATCATTTTGTGCTTATTTTTATTTTTATTTCATTATTTTTAGATTAATTTGTAATATTAGTAAACATAGGGATTAAATTGTAAAATTTGTAAAAGTTTTTTTAACATTTTTGGCTTGGTTGAGAGCTTTGTAAGCCATGAGATTTCTGATTCGTGTATATGTAAACATGATTTAGGCATTTTTAGCAATTTTAGGAAATTTAATGACTAAGTTGCAAAAAATAAAAAATTATGGTTTTATGGCTAAAAATGTTTGGCCAAATTTTATACACATTCTTGCCATGTTTTTTAGTTATTCTTCATTGGTTTGATGATTTCTCATGATATTTTGTTATGTTTTATTATATAGCAATCAAAATATAATTTTACAAAATTTAAGGGCCATTTTGCAAATTCTAGAAATATACTTTTTTTAAGGCCAAAGTGTTTAGCCGAAACTTTGTTGGTATTTTGCTGATTTTTCATATATGGTTGCATGTGATTTTTGTGATTTTTGTTTTTTTTTTAGGTTATTTTATTATGTAGGGACTAAAATGAAAATTCAAAAAAGTTTAGGGACAAAATAAAAAAATTTCATATTTAGGGGGTAAAATAGACATTTTACCAGTTTTAAAGATTTCTATTATTTCTATGGCCTTTCGAAGGGATATAGAAATTTTTAAAACATTTCATATTTGTTCGGTCTTTCGAATGATATGAAATGTAATTTTTAAAAATTTAGGGTTTGATTGTAAATTTTACATTTTAAGTCAAACTTAAACTTTTAGCTTTTCTATTTAGACTAAATTCATTTATTTTTCATCATTTTAGGTCATTTTAAGGTCCATTAGGATTATTAGGATACTTTTATGTTAAAGGTATACCTTTGGAAAATTTTGGTAATTTTGCTCACTAAGATGTTTTTATGCTAAAGGTGAATTTTTTGGACTACTTTAGCCTTCCTAGATCATTTTAAGGTCCATTAGGGTTACCAAGATACTTTCAGGTCAAAGGTATACCCTAGGGGCATTTTGGTAATTTTTTCACTATGAGGTTTTTATGTCGAAGGTGAATTTTTAGAATTAGTATAGCCTTCCTAGATCATTTTAAGGTCTATTAGGGTTACCAAGATAATTTCACGTTGAAGGTATACCCTAAGAGCATTTTGGTAATTTTATTTATCGGGATGCTTTTAGGTTGAAAGTGCGCATTTAGGATAGGTTCACCCTTTTTCAATCATTTTTTAGTCTTTTAGGGGTTACCAAGATACTTTTATATCAAAGATTTACTTTAAGGGCATTTTGGTAATTTTGCTAGAACCTAGTTTTAGGTGGTCATCGTGATGCTTTTATGCCAAAGATGTGCATTTAAGATAGGTTCAACCTTTCATAATCATTTTTATGTCCTTTAGGGTTACAGGGATACTTTCACATTGAAGGTATACCTTAGGGCCATTTGGTAATTTGACTAGTATCAACTCTTAGGTAGTCATCGGGGTGCTTTTATGCCAAAAATGTGCATTTAGGATAGGTTTAACCTTCCATAATCATTTTCATATCCTCTAGGATTATAGGGATATTTTCATGTGGAAGGCATACCTTAAGGGTAATTTGGTATTTCACGAGAACCGAGTCTTAGGTAGTCATCGAAGTGCTTTTATTCCAAAGATGTGCATTTAGGATAGGTTCAACCTTCTATCATTATTTTCATATCATTTAGGGTTACTAAGATGCTTTCATGTCGAAGATATACCCTAAGGGTATTTTAGTAATTTTATGTTAGAACAAGTAGATATTAAGAATAGGTTCATCATATCAGGTCATTTCTAGATCATAGAGTTCGTATTTTTAATAATAAAATTATCTTTATAGATAAAATAATATCTCTTAATTAAATTAATACATAGGATTCCTACCAGAATATATAGGCAATCTTATGAATCATTTTAATAGTGAGATAACCTTTTCAAATAGAAAGCCACGATTTTTCAATTTAAAAAAAAAAAAGATAAAACCTTTCGTATTTCGCATGGTTTTCCAACAGGATACGATAGAGAATTCATGTCCATTTGGTTCCTCGGAAGGGTACAAATAATTTTATGATTTCAAAATACAACACAACCCAACTTTTCTCAAAATAATAAATTTGTTTAATAAAATATTATGGGAATTATAATTAAATATCAAATATTGAAACAGAATAAAAATCAAATTTATTTTAACACATGATTAATAAGGTACCGATCATTAAGCATCATAAAAAGGTCGATCCTTACTTGTGATTGTAATCAACTCCTGGATCATTTCAAGCGATCTCTGGTACGAGTGCAAACCTCAAAGTTTGTTTTTATGGGTTTTGTGAGCCTTAAATATAAACTTCGACAGATGTCCAATCTCATCTAGCCAAAACAAATTGGTGGTGACTACAAAAAAATGGTTGTTTCGTAACGACTATTTAGAAAAGTCAGATGAGCAATTTATCTCAACAACTCAGTCTCCAAGTACAAAAATAAAAAATAATAATCATGATATAGGCCCCTAGAAATAAAAGGAAATAATTATATATAGATATTTATATAGATATAATGGATACATTCACCATTTTAAGTTGGGCTGGTTCAGATTCATGTCAGAGCCACATTGCGACACCTAATTATGGCCTTTGATGCCTTATTTTTACATTTTTCTTCAATACAACCCATAGGCATTTTAGGCTTTCCTAAAAAAATTTTTGCCTAGCGTTATATCGCTTAATAGTGCTTGGTGATGCGGCATTCGAAAATCATCTCCTTTTTTATTTTTTATTTTTTTCATCTGACCATCTTTTGATTTTGTCTTGGGATGCCATAGGTCGGCCCTAACAAAATGACATGTCTACAGCTACTCTTCTTTAGTTGTTACTGAGTATCAAGAACAGGGCAAAGACAAATAGATATCATTTTGTTCGGTTAAGGTGATGGTTCTATGTGCCTGCAGAAATATAGATATCTAGCTAGTATTATATTGAGGTAGGCCAATTATATTAGCAATAATTCTACTAGATAAAAAAATTTCAATGAGTTTTTTAGGGTTTGACCTTTTTACTAAGTTTGTTGTTTCTTAGGGTTAACCCTTATACAGATGCCAGCTAGTGTAGGCTTTCACTTTGTTAGCTATATTAGCTTTGAATTAATCTCAGTTTTGATATAACTAAAACTTAAGCTTAATTAGCTTGTGTTT
>JBBYHO010005206.1:0-14007 GCA_038382025.1 Adansonia gregorii | reverse complement strand
TCCCAATCAATGAATTAACATTAGCTCTAAAAAAGGTAGAAAGAGAAATTTTTCTTATGAAACCAAAGCATCAATATCATTTATCCTAATGAAGAGAATTTGTTTATGGTTCCTAATCATAAAAAACAAAGGAAATTATTAAGTGAATCGGTCTTTATCCTAATTGGTAGATGAACTTTGATTTTAAAAAATGGTAGGAGGTAAAGTTCTCCTTATGAAACCAAAGCATCAGTTCTTTTATCCTGACAAGGAGAATGAATTTATGGTGCGTAACCACTAAAAGAAACGAGATTATATTATGAATCCGTGTTTATCTTAATTGAAAAATAAACTTTAGTTTTAAAAATGGTAGAAAGAGATGTTTTTCTTATGAAACCAAAGCTTCAATATCTTTTATCCCAACAAGGAGAATGTGTTTATGGTGCCTAATCATGAAATGAAAAAAGATTATTATGTTAATCCGTGCTTGTCCAAGTCAATAGACGAACATTAATTCTAAAAACGGTAAAAAGTGAAGTTTTTCTTATGAAAAAAGCATCAATATCATTTATCCCAATGAGGAGAATGTGTTTATGGTGCCCAAACTTGAAAAGAAATAAGGTTATTTTGCAAATCCCTTGTCCAAATCGATGAACGAACCTTAATCCTAAAAATGGTAGAAAGAGATGTTTTTCTTATGAAACCAAATCACTAATATCATTTATCCCAATGAAAAAAATGTGTTTATGGTGCCCAATCAAGAAACAAAGAGATTATTACGTGAATCTATGTTTATCCCAATTGATAAACGTACTTTGATTCTAAAAAATGGTGGGGAGTAAAGTTTTTCTTATGAAACCAAAGCATCGATTCTTTTATCCTAATGAGGAGCATAAAAGAAAGGAGATTATCATATGAATCCACGTTTATCCTAATTAAAAAATGAATCTTAATTATAAAAATTATAGAAAGAGATGTTTTCCTTATGAAACCAAAGCCTCAATATCTTTTAGCCTAACAAGGAGAATGTGCTTATGGTGCCCAATCTTAGAAAGAAAGAAGATAATTATGTGAGTTTGTGTTTGTCCAAATCAATGAATGACTATTAATTCCAAAAATGGTAGAAAGAGAAGTTTTTCTTATGTAACCAAAGCATCAATATCATTTATCATAATGAGAAGAATGTGTTTACGGTGCCCAATCATGGAAATAAAGGAGATTATTATGCGAATCCATGATTATCCAACTTGACGAACGAACATTAATTCTAAAAATGATAGAAAGAGAAGTTTTTCTTATGAAACCAAAGCGTTAATATCTTTTCCCCCAATAAGGAGAATGTGTTTACGGTGTCTAATCTTGAAAAGAAAGGAGATTATTATGCAAATCCGTGTTTGTCCAAATCGATGAATAAACATTAACTCTGAAAAAGGTAGAAAGTGAAGTTTTTCTGATGAAACCGAAGCATCAATATTGTTTATCCCAATGATGAGAATTTATTTATGGTTCCTAATCATAAAAACAAAGGAGATTGTTAAGTGAATCCATATTTATCCAGTTAATAGAAAAACTTTGGTTCTAAAAAATGGTGGGAAGTAAAGTTTTCGATATTAAACCAAAGCATCAATTCTTTTATCCCAATGAGGAGAATGAACTTGTGGTGTGTAATCACTAAATGAAAGGAGATTATTATTTGAATCCATGTTTATCCCATTTGAAAAATGAACTTTAATTCTAAAAATGGCAGAAAAAGATGTTTTTCTTATGAAACCAATGCTTCAATATCTTTTATCTCAATGAGGAGAATGTGTTCATGATATCCAATCATGAAATGAAAAAAGATTATTATATGAATCCGTGTTTGTCCAAATCGACAGATGAACATTAATTCTAAAAATGGTAGAAAGAGAAGTTTTTCTAATGAAACCAAAGCATCAATACCATTTATCCCAATGAGGAGAATGTGTTTATGGTGCCCGACATTGAAAAGAAAAGATATTATTTTGTAAATCCGTGATTGTCTAAATCAATGAACAAACATTAATTCTAAAAAAAGCAAAAAGAGAAGTTTTTCTTATGAAGCCAAAGCACCAATATCATTTATCCCAATGAGGAAAATGTGTTTATGGTGCCCAATCAGGAAAACAAAAGAGATTATTACATGCATTCGTGTTTATCTCAATTTATAGATGAACTTTGATTCTAAAAAAGTAAAGTTTTTGTTATGAAACCAAAGCATCCATTTTTTTATCCCAATGAGGAGCATGAATTTGTGGTACCTAATCATTAAAAGAAAGGAGATTATTATGTGAATCCGTGTTTTTCCGAATTAAAAAATGAATTTTAATTCTAAAAATAATAGAAAAAGATGTTTTTCTTATGAAACGAAAGTTGCAATATCATTTATCCCAGGGAAGAGAATGTGTTTATGGTGCCCCAATCTTAGAAGGAAATGAGAAAATTATATGAGTCAATGTTTGTCCAAATCGATGAAGAAACATTAATTCTAAAATTGATACAAAAAAGAAGTCATTATTTTGAAACCAAAGCATCAATATCATTTATCCCAATGAGGAGAATGTGTTTATGGTGCCCAATCTTGAGAAAACAAATGAGTTTATTATTTAAACCGTGATTGTTTAAATCGACGAATGAATATTAACTCTAAAAATGGTAGAAAGAAAAGTTTTTCTAATGAAACCAAAGCACCGATATCATTTATCCCAAAATAGAGAACGGGTTTATGGTGCCAAATCATGAAAACAATGGATATTATTACGTGAATCTGTCTTTATCCCAATTGATAGATAGACTTTGATTTTAGAAACTGGTGGGAAATTAAGTTTTTCTTATGAAACCAAAGCATCAATTCATTTATCCCAATGAAGAGGATGAATTTGTTGTGCCCAATCATTAAAAGAAAGGAGATTGTTAAGTGAATTAGTGTTTATCCCAATTAAAAACGAACAAGAATTCTAAAAATGGTAGAAAGAGATGTTTTTCTTATGAAACCAAAGCTTCAATATTATTTATCCCAATGAGGATAATGTGTTTATGGTGGCCAATCATGAAAGAAAAAGAGATTGGTACATGAATTCATGATTATCATAATTGATGGATGAACTTTTATTTTAAAAAATAGAGGGAAGTGAAGTTTTTCTTACGAAACCAAAGCATCAATTCATTTATCTCAGTGAGTAGAATTAATTTGTGGTGGCAAATCGTTAAAAGTAAGGAGATTGTTATGTGAATTTGGGTTTATCATAATTGAAGGATGAGCTTTAATTCTAAAAATGGTGGAAAAAGATGTTTTTCTTACGAAACCAAAGCCTCAATATCATTTATCCTAATGAGCAGAATGCGTTTATGGTACCCAATCATGAAAAGAAAAGAGATTATTATGTGAATCATGTTTTTTCAAATCGATGAACAAAAATTAATTGTAAAAATGGAAGAAAGAGAAGTTTTTTTTAATGAAACCAAAGCATCAATTTCATTTGTCCCAACGAGGAAAATTCATTTGTGGTGCCCAATCTGGGAAAGAAAGACGATAATTATGTGAGTCCGTATTTGCCCAAATCGATGGATGAACATTAATTCTAGAAAGAGAAGTTTTTCTTATGAAACCAAAACATCAATATCATCTACCCTAATAAGTAGAATTTGTTTATGGTGCCCAATCTTAGGAAGAAAGGAGATAATTATGCGAATCTGTGTTTTTCTTATGAAACTAAAGCTTTAATATTATTTATCCCAATGAGGAGAATATGTTTATGGTGCCAATCTTGAAAAGGAATGAGATAATTATGTGAGTCCGTGTGTGTCTATATCGATGAACAAACTTTACTTCTACAAGTGGTAGAAAGAGAATTTTTTTATGAAACCAAAGTATCAATATCATTTATCCCAATGATGAAAATGTGTTTATGGTGCTCAATCTTGAGATGAAAGAAGATTATTATGCGAATCCGTGATTATCCTAATCAATAAATGAACATTAATTCTAAAAATGGTAGAATGAAAAGCTTTTCTTATGAAACCAAAGCATCAATATCATTTATCCCAATGAGAAGAATTTGTTTATGGTGCCTAGTCTTGGAATGGAATGGGATAATAATGTGAGTTTGGGTTTGTCCAAATCGACGGACGAAAATTAATTCTAAAAATGGTAAAAGGAGAAGTTTTTCTTATGAAACCAAATCACCAATATCATTTATCATTATGAGGGAAATGTATTTATGGTGCCCAAACATGAAAAGAAATGAGATTATTACGCGAATCCATGCTTATCACAATCGATAGATGAACTTTTATTCCAAAAAATAGAGGGAAGCGAGGTTTTTCTTATGAAACCAAAGCATCAATTCTTTTATCCAAGTAAGGAAAACAAATTTGTTATGCCTAATCATTTAAAGAAAGATGATTAATATGTAAATCAGTGTTTATCCTAATTGAAAAATGAATTTTAATTCTAAAATGATGGAAGGAGATGTTTTTCTTCTGAACCAATACTTCAATATCATTTATCTTGATGAGGAGAATGTGTTTGTAGTGCCCAATCCTGAAAAGAAAAAAGATTGTTATATGAATCTGTATTTTTCCAAATCGAAGAATGGACATTAATTCTAAAAATAGTAGAAAGAGAAATTTTCCTATGAACCCAAGGCATTAATATCATTTATCCCAATAAGGAGAATGTGTTTATAGTTCTGAATCTTGAAAATAAAAGAGATTGTTACATGAATCCATGTTTATCCTAGTTGATAGACAAACTTTGATTCTAAGAAAGGGTTGGAAGTAAAGTTTTTCTTATGAAACCAAAATATTATTTCTTTTATCCCAATAAAGAGAATGAATTTGTGGTGCTTAATCATTAAAAGAAAAGGATTGTTATGCGAATCCATGTTTATCCCAATTAAAAAACAAATTTTAACTCTAAAATTGGTGGAAAGAGATGTTTTTATTATGAAACCAAAGCTTCAATATCATTTATCCCGATGAGGAGAATGTGTTTACAATGCCCAATCATGATAAGAACAGAGATTATTATGCAAATCCGTGATCGTCCAAATCGATGTTCCAAAATTAATTCTAAAAAAGGTAGAAAGAGAAGTCTTTCTTATGAAACCAAAGCATCAATATTATTTCCCCTAACAAAGAAGATGTGTTCATGATGCCCAATCCTGAAAAGAAAGGAAAGATGGTGGGAAGTGAAGTTTTTCCTATGAAACCAAAGCATCAATTCTTTTATCCCAATAAGGAGAATGATTTTGTGGTACTAATCATTACAAGAAAAGAAATTATTAAGTGAATCCTTGTTTAAACTAATTGAAAAGCAAACTTTAACTCTAAAAATAGTTGAAAAACATGTTCTTCTGATGAAAGCAAAGCTTAAATATCTTTTATCCCAATTAGGATAATGGGTTTATGCTACCTCATCATGAAAAGAAAAGAGATTATTATGTAATCCGAGTTTGTCTAAATCAACAAACATTCGTTAATTCTAAAAAAGGCAGAAAGAGAAGTTTTTCTTATGAAACCAAAGCATCAATATCATTTCTCTCAATGAAGAGAATGTATTTATAGTGCCCAATCTTTAGAAGAAAAGAGATTATTATGCGAATCCGTTATTGTCAAAATTGATGTTCCAAAATTAATTTTAAAAAAGGTAGAAAGAGAAGTTTCTCTTATGCAACCAAAGCATCAACATTATTTCTCCCAACGAGGAGGATGTGTTTATAGTGCCAATCTTGAAAAGAAAGGAAATGTGGTGGGAAATGAAGTTTTTCTTATGAAACCAAAGCATCAATTCTTTTACCCCAATAAGGAGAATAATTTTGTGGTGCCCAATCATTAAACGAAAGAAGATTATTATGTGAATCCATGTTTATCCAACTACAAAATAAATTTTAATTCTAAAAAGGGTGGAAAGAAATGCTTTTCTTCTGAACTAAAGCTTTAATACATTTATCCCAATGAGAAAAATATGTTTATGGTGCCCAATCTTAAAAAGAAAAGAGATTGTTACGCGAATTCAAGTTTATCACAATTAATAGAAGAACTTTTATTCCAAAAAATAGAGGGAAGTGAAGCTTTTCATATGAAACCAAAGCATTAATTCTTTTATCCCAATAAGGAGAATGAATTTGTGGTGCCTAATCTTTAAAAAAAAGGATATTGTTATGTGAATTAGTGTTTATCCCAATTCAAAAATGAATTTCAATTCTGAGAGTGGTGGAAAGAAATGTTTTTCTTCTGAACCAATGCTTCAATATCATTTATCCCAATGAGGAGAATATGTTTGTGGTGCCCAATACTGAAAAGAAAGGAGATTTTTATGTGAATCTATGTTTGGCCAAGTCGATGAATGAGCATTAATTCTAAAAATGGTAGAAAGAGAAGTTTTTTTATGAACCCAAAGCATCAATATCATTTATTCCAATGAGGAGAATGTGTTTATAGTTCTGAATCATGAAAACAAAGGAGATTATTACATGAATCTGTGTTTATCCTAGTTGATGGACAAGCTTTGATTATAAGCAAGGGTTAGAAGTGAAGTTTTTCTTTTGAAACCAAAGCATTAATTTTTTTATCCCAATAAGGAGAATGAATTTGTGGTGCCTAATCATTAAAAGAAAGGGGATTATTATGTGAATCCATGTTTATCCCAATTGAAAAAGAATTTTAATTCTAAAAATGGTGGAAAGATATGTTTTTCCCATGAAGCCAATGCTTCAATATCATTTATCCCAATAAGGAGAATGCGTTTGTGCTGTCCAATCTTCTAAAGAATAGAGATTATTACACAAATCCATGTCTGCCCCCATTGATAGATGAACTTTGATTCTAAAAAATGGAGGGAAGTGAAGTTTTTCTTATGGAACCAAAGCATCAATTCATTTATCTCAATGAAGAGAATGAATTTTTGGTGCCTAATCATTAAAAGTAGGGAGATTATTAGGTGAATCTATGTTTATCCCAATTGAAAGAGAAACTTTAAATCTAAAAATTATGGAAAACGATGTTTTTCATATGAAATCAAAGCTTCAATATCATTCATCCAAACGGGGAGAATGTGTTTATGTTCTTAATCATGAGACCAAAAGAGATTATTGCGTGAATTCATGTTTATCCCAATTGATAGATGAACTTTCATTATAAAGAATGGTGGGAAGTGAAGCTTTTCTTACAAAACCAAAGGATTAATTCTTTTATCCTAATGGGGGGAATGAAATTGTGATGCCTAACCGTTAAAGGAATAGAGATAACTATGTGAATCCTTGTTTAAACTATTTGGAAAACAAATTTTAACTCTAAAAATGGTTGAAAAACATGTTTTTCTGATGAAACCAAAGCTTCAATACCTTTTATCCCCCTTAGGAGAATGTGTTTATGCTGCCCCGTCATGAAAAAAAAAAGAGACTATTATGTAATCTGAGTTTGTCCAAATCGATGAACATTCATTAATTCTAAAAATGGTAGAAAGAGAAGTTTTTCTTATGAAATCAAAGCATCAATATCATTTCTCCCAATGAAAAGAATTTGTTTATAGTGCCCAATCTTGAGAAGAAAGGAGTTATTATGTGAATCTATGATCGCCCAAATCGATGTCAAAAATTATTTCTAAGAAAAGTAGAAAGAGAAGTTTTTCTTAATAAACCAAAGCATCAATATCATTTCTCCCAACGAGGAGAATGTGTTTATGGTGCCTAAGCCTGAAAAGAAATGAAAAGTGGTGGGAAGTAAAGTTTTTTCTTATGAAACCAAAGCATTAATTCTTTTATCCCAATAAGGAGAATGATTTTATGGTGCCTGATCATTAAACGAAAGGAGATTATTATGTGAATCCATGTTTATCCCAATTGAAAAATGGATTTTAATTCTAAAAATGGCAGAAAGAAATGCTTTTCTTCTAGACCAAAGCTTTAATACATTTATCCTAATGAGAAGAATGTGTTTATGGGGCCCAATGTTGAAAAAAAAAAGAGATTGTTACGGGAATTCAGGTTTATCACCATTGATAGATGAACTTTTATTCTAAAATATGGAGGGAAGTAAAGCTTTTCATATGAAACCAAAGCATCAATTGTTTTATCCCAATCAGGAAAATGAATTTGTGGTGCCTAATCTTTAAAAAAAAGGATATTATTATGTGAATCAGTGTTTATCCCAATTGAAAAATGAATTTTAATTTTAAGAATGGTGCAAAGAGATGTTTTTCCTTTGAACCAATGCTTTAATATCATTTATCCCAATGAGGAGAATATGATTGTGGTGCCCAATACTGAAAAAAAAAGAGATTCTTATGTGAATCTATGTCTGGCCAAATTGATGTATAAACATTAATTCTAAAAATGGTAGAAAGAGAAGTTTTCTTATGAACCCAAAGCATCAATATCATTTATCCCAATGAGAAGAATATGTTTATAGTTCTGGATCATGAAAACAAAGGAGATTAGTACATGAATCCGTGTTTATCCTAGTTGATGGACAAGCTTTGATTCTACAAAAGGGTTGGAAGTGAAGTTTTTCTTATGAAACCAAAGCATCAATTCTTTTATCCTAATGAGGAGAATGAATTTATGGCTAATCATTAAAAGAAAGGGGATTATTATGTGAATCTGTGTTTATTCCACTTAAAAAAGAATTTTTAATTCTAAAAATGGTGGAAAGAGATGTTTTTCCTATGAAGCCAATGCTTCATTTATCATTTATCCCAATAAGAAGAATGTGTTTAAGGTGCCCAATCTTGTAAAGAATGGAGATTATTACACCAATCCATGTCTACCCCCATTGATAAATGAACTTTGATTCTAAAAAATGGAGGGAAGTGAAGTTTTTCTTATGGAACCAAAGCATCAATTCATTTATCTCAATGACGAAAATGAATTTGTGGTGCCCAATCATTAAAAGTAGGGAGATTATTATATGGATCTATGTTTATCTCAATTGAAAGAGAAACTTTAAATCTAAAAATTATGGAAAGTGATATTTTTCATATGAAATCAAAGCTTCAATATCATTTATCCAAATGGGGGGAATGTGTTTATGGCTCTTAATCATGAGAATAAAGGAGATTATTACGTGAATTCATGTTTATCCCAATTGATAGATGAACTTTCATTGTAAAGAATGGTGGGAAGTGAAGCTTTTCTTACGAAACCAAAGGATTAATTCTTTTATACTAATGAGGGGAATGAAATTGTGGTGCCTAACCATTCAAAAAACAGAGATTACTACGTGAATCCTTGTTTAAACCAATTGGAAAACAAACTTTAACTCTAAAAATAGTTAAAAAACATGTTTTTCTGATGAAACCACAGCTTCAATATCTTGTATCCCAATTAGGAGAATGCGTTTATGCTACCTTATCATGAAAAAAAAAAGAGATTGTTATGTTATCTGAGTTTTTCTAAATCGATGAACGTTCATTAATTCTAAAAATGGTAGAAAAAAAGTTTTTCTTATGAAACCAAAGCATCAATATCATTTCTCCCAATGAAAAGAACGCGTTTATAGCGCCCAATCTTGAGAAGAAAGGACATTATTATGCGAATCCGTGTTCGTCCAAATCAATGTTCAAAAATTATTTCTGAGAAAGGGAGAAAGAAAAGTTTTTCTTAAAAAACCAAAGCATCAATATCATTTCTCCCAATGAGGAGAATGTGCTTATAGTGCCCAATCCTGAAAAGAAATGAAAAGTGGTAGGAAGTGAAGTTTTTCTTATGAAACCAAAGCATCAATTCTTTTATCCCAATAAGGAGAATGATTTTGTGGTGCCTGATCATTAAACGAACGAAGATTATTATGTGAATCCATGTTTATCCCAATTGAAAAAAGAATTTTAATTCTAAAAATGGTGGAAAGAAATGTTTTTCTTCTGAACCAAAGCTTCAATACATTTATACTAATCAGGAGAATGTATTTATCGTGCCTAATCTTGAAAAGAAAGGAGATTATTACTCGAATTCATATTTATCATAGTTGATAGATGAATTTTTACTCTAAAAAATAGAGGGAAGTGAAGTTTTTCTTATGAAACCAAAGCATCAATTCTTTTATCCCAATTAGGAGAATGAATTTATGGTGCCTAATCTTTAAAAGAAAGGAGATTATTATGTGAATCAATGTTTATCCCAATACAAAAATGAATTTTAATTCTGAAAATGCTGGAAAGAGAAGTTTTTCTTCTAAACCAATGCTTCAATATCATTTATCCCAATGAGGAGAATATGTTTTTGCTGCCCAATTCTGAAAGGAAAGGAGATTCTTATGTGAATCTATGTTTGTCCAAATTGATGACTGAAAATTAATTCTAAAAATGGTAGAAAAGAAGTTTTCTTATAAACCCAAAGCATCAGTATCATTTATCCCAATGAGGAGAATGTTTTTATAGCTCTGAATCATAAAACAAAGGAGATTATTACATGAATTTGTGTTTATCTGTGTTAATAGGCAAACTTTGATTCTAAGAAAGGGTTGGAAGTAAAGTTTTTCTTATGAAACCAAGCCATCAATTCTTTTATCCCAATAAAGAGAATGAATTTGTGGTGCTTAATCATTAAAGGAAAGGGGATTATTATGTGAATCCGTGTTTATCCTGATAAAAAACAAATTTTAATTCTAAATTTGGTTGAAAGAGATGCTTTTCTTATGAAACCAAAGCTTTAATATCATTTATCCCAATAAGGAGAATGTGTTTATGGTGCCCAATCTTGTAAAGAATGGAGATTATTACATGAATCGATCTCTATCCCTTTTTATAGATGAACTTTGATTCTAAAAAATGGAGGGAAGTGAGGTTTTTCTTATCGAACCAAAGCTTCAATTCATTTATCTCAATGAAGAGATTGAATTTGTGGTGCCCAATCATTAGAAGTGGGGAGATTATTATGCAAATCTATATTTATCCCAATTGAAAGATGAACTTTAATTCTAAAAATTATGGAAAGCGATGTTTTCTATATGAAACCAAAGGTTCAATATCATTTATCCAAATGGGGAGATTGTGTTTATAGTTTCTAATCATGAGAACAAAAGAGATTATTGCATGAATTCATGTTTATCCCAGTTGATAGATGAACTTTCATTCTAAAGAATGGCGGGAAGTGAAGGTTTTCTTATGAAATCAAAGCATTAATTCTTTTATCCCAATGAGGGGACTGAAATTATGGTGCCTAACCGTTAAAAGAACAAAGATTACTACGTGAATCCTTGTCTAAATTAATTGGAAAACAAACTTTAACTCTAAAAATGGTTGAAAAACATATTCTTCTGATGAAACCAAAGCTTCAATATCTTTTATCCTAATTTGGAGAATGTGTTTATGTTGCTTCATCATGAAAAGAAAAGAGATTATTATGTAATCTGAGTTTGTCTAAATCAATGAACATTCATTAATTCTAAAAATGGTAGAAAGAGAAGTTTATTTTATGAAACCAAAGCATCAATATCATTTCCCCCAACAAAAAGAATGTGTTTATAGTGCCCAATCTTAAGAAGAAAGAATATTATTATGCGAATCCATGATCATCCAAATCGATGTTCAAAAATTAATTCCAAGAAAGGCATAAAGAGAATTTTTCTTATGAAACCAAAGCATCAATATCATTTCTCCCAATGAAGAAAATGTGTTTAAGGTGCCTAATCTTGAAAAGAAAGGAAATGTGGTTGGAAGTGAAGTTTTTCTTACGAAACCAAAGCATCAATTCTTTTATCCCGATAAGGAGAATGATTTCGTGGTGCCTAATCATTAAACGAAAGGAGATTATTATGTGAATCTATGTTTATCCCAATTAAAAAATGAAATTTAACTCAAAAAATGGTGGAAAAAAATGCTTTTCTTCTGAACTAAAGCTTCAATACATTTATCCTAATGAGAAGAATGTGTTTATTGTGCCCAATCTTAAAAAAAAGGAGATTATTAAGGGAATTCATGTTTATCACAATTGATAGATGAACTTTTATTCTCAAAAATAGATTGAAGTGAAGTTTTTCTTATGAAACCAAAGCATCAATTGTTTTACCCCAATGAGGTGAATGAATTTGTGTTGTCTAATCTTTAAAAGAAAGGAGATTATTATGTGAATTAGTATTTATCCCAATTGAAAAATGAATTTTAATTCTGAAAATGGTGGAAAGAGATGTTCTTCTAAACTAATGCTTCGATACCATTTATCCTAATAAGGAGAATATGTTTGTGGTGCCTAATCCTAAAAGGAAAGAAGATTCTTATATGAATCTATGTTTGTCCAAATTGATGAATGAACATTAATTCTAAAAATGATAGAAAAAGAAGTTTTCTTATGAACCCAAAGCATCAATATCATTTATCTCAAAGAGGAGAATATATTTATAGATCTGAATCATGAGAACAAAAGAGATTATTACATGAATCCATGTTTATCCAGTTGATAGACAAACTTTGATTCTAAGAAAGGGTTAGAGGTGAAGTTTTTCTTATGAAATCAAAGCATCAAGTCTTGTATCCCAATGAGGAGAATGAATTTATGGTGCCTAATCATTAAAAGAAAATGATTATCATGTGAATCCATGTTTATCCTAATTAAAAACAAATTCTAATTCTAAAATTGGTGGAAAGAGATGTTGTTCTTATGAAACCAAAGCTTTAGTATCATTTATCCCAATGAGGAGAATGTGTTTATGGTGCCCAATCTTGTAAAGAATGTAGATTATTACATGAATCCATGTCTATCCCCATTGATAGATGAATTTCAATTCTAAAAAATGGAGGGAAATAAAGTTTTTCTTGTGGAACCAAAGCATTAATTAATTTATCTCAATGAGGAGAATGAATTTGTGGTGCCCAATCACTAAAAGTAAAGAGATTATTATGTGAATCTATGTTTATCCCAATTGAAAAATGAAATTTAATTCTAAAAATTATGGAAAACGATGTTTTTCATATGAAACCAAAGCTTCAAAATCATTTATCCAAATAGGGAGAATGTATTTGTGGTTCCTAATCATAAGAACAAAGGAGATTATTGCGTGACTTCATGTTTACCACAATTGATAGATGAACTTACATTCTAAAGAATGTGGGAAGTAAAGCTTTTCTTATGAAACCAAAGCATTAATTCTTTTATGCCAATGAGGGGAATGAAATTGTGGTGCCTAACTGTTAAAAGAAAGGAGATTATTATGTGAATCATTGTATAAACCAATTGAAAAACAAACTTTAACTCTAAATATGGTTGAAAAACATGTTCTTTTGATGAAACCAAAGCTTCAATATCTTTTATCCTAATTAGGAGAAAGTATTTATGCTGCATCATTATGAAAAGAATGGAAATTATTATGTAATCTGAGTTTGTCTAAATCGACAGATGTTCATTAATTCTAAAAGTGGTAGAAAGAAAAGTTTTTCTTATGAAACCAAAGCATCAATATCTTTTCTTCCAACGAGAAAAATGTGTTTATGGTGCCCAATCTTGGGAAGAAAAGAGATTATTATCCAAATCTGTGATTATCTAAATTGATGTTTGTCACAATGTACCCCAGGGTGGATCCTCATGGATCTAAGAGTGCGTACGACTTAAAATATTTTCCTAACTTGGAAAATGTCTTCATGACTGAGACTATTCTTGGGTGATGTGATGAGATCGAGAATGTACAGATTCTCATTTTATTATACAGTGAGGGGGTCCATAAGACGAATTACTTATCTTATTAGTCTCATATGACCATCACAAAATGGCAAATACTTGGAGTCGCCACTGATCATTTCGGGCTAGGCATATCGGATGCCTATTGAAACCTATGTTTTGAGTTACAAAACTCAAAACATCAATCCCGTGGTCTACATAATGCAAAGATTCACTGTTTAGGTTCGGGAGTTGGTTACGCGTGATGAGGTACAAACCTTTTCGCTATGCCCGAAATCGATACCTTACTAGCTATGTCTTATCATAGTTTCAATTCTTTTAATCTTAACTGTCACTATTTTGATATAACCCTCTTCGAATGCATGAATCTTATAGAAATAATCCAGGTTTTGATGAAAAA
>JBBYHO010005143.1:0-14019 GCA_038382025.1 Adansonia gregorii | reverse complement strand
AAAAGTTTATTGTTTGGATTTCTCAAGTTTGTCTACCAAAATTTTAATTTATCAAAATTTTGAGAAATTAATTCACCTCCCTCTTGATTTCATTCACCACCTAAAGGTCTAACATGGTCATTTCGTAATGGCCATTTAGAAGTTGGACGAGCAATTCGATCCAACAATTAATTCTTCCTCCAATATGAAAAAAATAAAATAGCAATTTACCTGTCTCAAATCTGACTTGTTGTCCTTGACTTGAGATTCAAAACTAAACGAAATAGGAAACAAAACTAGAAAGTGAATTAGAAGAATTTTCGAGCATATTCTAAATGCAAAACATAATATAAATTCAATATTATGTTTGGTAAGAAGAAAAGAAAATGAAAATGAAAATTACGAGGAAAGGAAAAAAAAGATGAGAAAAAATTATTTTTATTGTATTTAATATGAATGATGAAAAATCAAAGGAAAAAAAAATAGTGGCAATCTTTTCTTTTCTAGTTTGATGGTGTTTGGTCTTAATAAGTCGCAAAATGCCATAAGACTATGGCTCTGTTTGTTTGGCAAAATTGGTTTCCAAAAATAATTTTTGGAAAATTTGAAGATTTTCTAAAAGAAATAGAGACTTTCAAATATTTGAATTACTCGATGAAAATTTTTTTCTATTATTTGCTTATTTTGTAGAAAATTAACTTTTTTCAAATAGCAATATTGGCAAAATAGTAATTATTAAAATATTAAAAATATTTATTCTTAAATTTTTAATATTTTTATATTAATAATATTTTAATAATAATATGTGTATTAATATTAAATACCTTAAGTAATAATATTTATTATTAAACCATTAATTACATTACTATTTAAAATATTTTATATATTATTAAATATTATTCATATTAATATAATTATTATTAAAATATTATTTTTACATTTCTCAAATAGTATTATTGACATAAATATTTAAAAATAGTTATCATTAAAATAAAATTATTAATATTAATATTTTAAATAGTAATATTTTAATAATAATAGTTAATGCTAAATCATTACATCAATATTAAACGCTTAAAATAATACTATTTATTATTAAAACATTACTTATGTAAATCTTTTTAAATATTATAATAATTATTAAAATATTAATTCTATTAATATTTGTAGTATTAAAATCTTAATATCTTTATATTAAAATATTTACATCTAAATATTTTCTATAATTTATATATTTATAATTAAAATAGTAATACAAACCAATTTTCAACAAAACATTAAACTTACTATTTAAAATGTAAAATTTTAAATATTGATAATGTTACAATTTAAATAATAATAATAATAATAATGCTGTATTAAATAATATTTTATTAAAATTAAAAATAATATTCATTATATTTATAATTTATTATTTATTATGAAAATATAAATATGTATGTTTAATAATATTAAAAATAAAAATATTAACTATTAAAATATTAAAATAATTTTATATTAACTATTTTAATTTTTTAAAATTCAAATTTGAAATTTCATATTAATATAATAGTATTTTGGTTTTGGTCAAGTTAAATCTCGATCTAAAAAATTATGTCCAAACCTCGTTTCGAGTTAAACTAAATTTACGAGTTTAGTAAGTAGCCTTACTTATAAGGAGTGCTCTTTTGAAAATTGTTTCCGCTTTTGCAATAGGAAAGACAATTTGCAAAGAAAAAAAATTATTTTTCGTTGATCAATAAATTATTTTTTATTGACCAAATTAGTTTTACTTAAGAAATACAAAAAAATTTTAAAAGTTTTTTTTGTGAAACAAACGGACGTAATAATCTATTGCATTGCTCAATTTAAACCCAATAGGTTAACACTCAAGAATCCCAGCCCACAATTTTGACCCATCAACATAACAGAATGACTTGTACAATATTCGCTGATTCGTAACTATTATTTACCAAAATTTAGGACTTTTATCTACCCTTAAAAGGGCCCAAATCCACACAAACATTAAAAAAAATGGTGGATCCAATTAATTTTGGATAACGTGGGAGAAGGGTGGTCGTAGATCAGGTGAGGAAGGTTACTGGCCCAATATGAAGGAAGACGTTGAAGATTATGTGAGTACCTGTTTTACCTGAAAGCATCTGCTCCACTGCTCTCGTTTCATAGGCCTAACCATACGAATACTATTATTACTGTTTTCTATTTAATTTCCAATTTTCTCCTTGATTTTACAGGAAAATGACATTATCAGC
This sequence comes from Adansonia gregorii, assembly GCA_038382025.1. Lineage (NCBI taxonomy): Eukaryota > Viridiplantae > Streptophyta > Magnoliopsida > Malvales > Malvaceae > Adansonia > Adansonia gregorii. The sequence continues at coordinate 11,788 of JBBYHO010005143.1, read as the reverse complement.
CGATGACCGGTAATCGCTCTCTGCTGCCGGCCAGATACTTGGCACCGTGGCATTGGCTGGGAGGAATTGGAGGCTAGCAAAATTACGCAATGGAGAGTTGTTGGGGAAGAAGGCTAAGCTGACCCCAAGATACAACGGATGCAGGAATGAGAATATGAAGCAAAATATATGCATTGTCACTTGCCGCTAATATAGAAGGGGAATCCAAGGTGAATGCAAACTTTTATCCTTAATTATCTCTTCCAGACGTTTTTAATTTGCTGTCTTTAACATTTGAACCAAAATATCCAAACATTTTTAAATGAATCTCCCAATTTTTTATGAAAATAAACTTTACAAACTAAAAAATAAGCTATTATGAATCAGTCATATCATAACGCCAGTTGCAACCCTTGGGTAAAATGGAAGTAGGGCTATTGATGCAGTCGAGGGTTATTGATAATTAGTAGGTTTATTGATGCAGTTAAGGGACGTAGAGCTGGAAAGGCGGGACCAAAGGACAATTGTCGCTGTTATTTGGGAGGAGCAGGTGGTACACGCCTTTTACCTCTCACTAAGCAAAGTGCCAAGCCGCCGTAAGTTTTTTCTAACACCTTGCAATTTTCTTTTAAAGAATATTACAATTATCTAATTATATTTAAAAATTATATAAAAATATATTAAGTGTAAATTTTATATAATATTTTAATAGATTAATTGGTAGTGCAATTATTGTAGGGACATGATCTTTTTTTTAGTAACATATAATATATGTATATGTGAAGGGTTCATCTAAATTAATTTTACATATTTTTATAATGTTTTGTATAGTTTATATTTATTAGATGCGATTATCATATTTTATATTTTACTCACGTTGATCATATAGATCGAGTTTTAAAAAAATTAAAATATTTTATTTTTTTAATGTAAAAAATTTTTTACTGTTAAATATATATTGAAAAAAATAGTACTCGTTAATATTGGATCAATTCAAATTTTTGCGTGCACAATGAGTATAATTATATTATTAAATCCAACGGTCAATTTATCAAAATATTAATTGTATAACAAATTTTAAACAGATATATATATATATATGTCTATTTCACTGAGCAGCAGTGAAATCAAGTCATGATGCGGGTACTACAAATTTGTATTGGAGGTGCATTCACGCCAATTTATGTGCCAATGAGCAACTGCGTTAATGGTGGGATCAACAAAGTTTAGATTCTCACTCAATTTAACTCAGCTTCGCTTAACAGGCATCTCTCCCCTGTTTACAACTTTGGCAATGGGGTTTTACTTTGGAGATGGCTATGTTGCTCAGCATTTCAGCGTTCATTTATGCACAATGCGAGTTGATTTCTGCAACAGCAGCAAGTATTATGATATTTGAAGACTGTTGCTTTAGACTAGTTTCTGGCAGCCAAACAAACTCCAGGAAAGGCTGGTAAGAGATGTTCCTGGGGACTGCCGATGCAGTGCGACAATTTCACTGGCTTTTTGAGGTATTCACAGTCAGCACCAATAATGGGGGAAAACAAGTCTTTGAATTACTCATTTATGTGAGACTGGCATTTGAAACTTTCACTGTTATCCACTAGCCGTTGAACTTTTATTTTGACATAAGAACAAGAGAAAGCAAAGCTAGTATTGCAAAATACGAAGCATCCAAAAGGACACCTCGATTTCAGAATAATGTAATGTGGTCCTCTTATTCATGCCAGTGGCTCTTGGTTTACGATTTACCAATTACCATCTTGCAGGATGCAGGAAGTAAGGAGATTGAGGATGTGCTTATTCTATCAGGGGGATCACTTGTATAGAGTGGACTATATGGATTTTGTTCAGGTAATAAGGCACTATATATGACATCAATTTCAGTATATCACAACCTAGATACATCTTTTTTGTTTACAGAAACATTCGCAGAGTGATGCAGACATCACCATTTCTTGCCTTCCCATAGATGATCGGCACATCTTTAATTTAATTTTTCGTAGGATGTTGTAAGCTCTCAGATATTCCACTCCAATTGTAGACTAGATGGACTTTATTTTCAGTTTCGATTTGTTTCTACGGGAGATATTATTTGCTTTAGTAACGCTACTCTATTAAGTTTTAACAATGTTTATTGCATTGTCCGTTGCTTTTATGGTAGACGAGCCTCAGATTTTGGTCCAATGAAGATAGAATATAAAGGAAGGATCCTGTTCTTCAGTGAAAAGCCCAGGGGATAGGAATTAAAAGCAATGGTAGTTCTGAAGTTTTGATGATGCACTTTGCCTTATAAGTGGTTTTAGATATTTGAGTGGTTTTGCTAATATAACTGTATATATACTTTTGGCAGTAGATACTACAGTTCTAGGACTTTCAAGAGAGGAGGCCGAAAAGAAACCATATATTGCCTCCATGGGAGTATATGTCTTCAAGAAGGAGATACTTCTGAACCTTTTGAGGTCCTGACAACTTGCAGTTATTTATTATCACGGTGCAAGCTAAATTTTGGTTTTTCATAGATTAATTTCGTCCTAAGAAATCAAACAAATAATGAAAATCTTGATGAAGTCAGTCGGCAATCATGTAAACATATGCCTGACATGTCAAACATGGGAGGAGCTTAAGTTCTACAAATTGTTGTTGATTCGGAAGGCGTTTTCCAATAGCAACTGACTTTGGATCAGAAATAATACCTGCATCAGCTAAAGGCTTCTTCATAAAGGTACCTAAATTTCTCTACACGTTACATATGAAAGCATTACCACCTCACAATCCCTTGGCTCTACGCCTCCCCTTGAGTTTGATAACCGATTTTTATTTCAACTAGAAGGCTGGTTCAGTATATTTACAGTGTTTACATGTAAAACTTCTGAGCAGGCTTATCTCTTCAATGATTATTGAGAAGATATAGGAACTATTGGGTCTTTCTTTGAAGCAAACCTTGCCCTCACTAAGCATGTAAGTGCCACGAAAAAACCTATGCTTTTTGTCATATCTCTGATTTTTGGTAACAGGTTTGAGGACTTCCATTGCAGCCCATGCAAAGCTTGCCATGGTAATGCGAACCTTAGGAAGAAAAACACAACTTAAAACCCAATTGGATGGAATTAGACCTCTAGGATCGTCTTAGAAATCAAGCAAAAAGAACTTGACCCCAATCAAACTTGCTGATTAGAACCAAAGCTAAGAATCTTGATCGCCACAAATTACCTTCATAAGATCAATTTGAGTTCTTGTTTAAAGAACAAAAAAGAAGTTCTCACAAAGTGAAGAAACTCTTAAGATTTTTTTTTTCTATTCAAATCTACTGACTTACATGAATGAAACAACCTTATATAGGCCTCAAATCTGTAGAGTCCTAACTAAACAAGGACAGTCCTAATCAATAAGGAAAAGTCTATTCCTCATCCTAATCTGATTAGGACTTATCTAGACAACTTAAAATCCTAAATGTAATCCTTATCAATAAGAATAAAGTCTATTCCTTACCATAATCTGATTAGGAATTATATAAAAAAATCAAAAAAGTTAAAAGTTAAATTTTTATTAAAAAAATATCATCTAAAAATCCTAACTATAGGGCCATGAATACGTGCAAATTGGGCTCCATTCATCTTGAACATGTGAATTGGGCTCCAAGCTTTATTCTTCACCTTTTCCAGCCTTAATACAATGTAGAACAGTGATAAATCCAGGCAATGCATCTGATTCATATTGAGCAACCTCTTTTGCCTGCATTTCTATGATTTATCCTTGCAAAGCTTGCTTCATGCATTGAGTTTTTGCCCTAGTCATTGGACCTCCAATTTCTCGCAAAAGATCAGAATGGTTGGAAATAGTTATTTGTGCAAGTTGATCTCCATCATTCTCTCCTCCGAAAGGATTCGTCCATGAATCACCTACATCATACAAAGATAAATCAGCAACATTAAAGGTAGCACTCACATGACCATAGTTGTTTGGCAAATCTAGCTTGTAGGCATTGTCATTGATCCTTTCTGAAACTTGAAGGTCCATCTCCTCTAGGGTGCAACTTATATTTCCTTTGAGCGAGAAATTTTTGCTTACTCAAATAAACCCAAACCTAATCTCTAGGTTTGAAAATGACCATAATACACCCCTTATTTGCTTGCCTTGCATATTGCTCGTTCTTTTTCTCTATGTTAGCTTAAACCTTGGCATGTAAATCCTTAACAAAATCTGTCTTATTCTTACCATCCAAATTAGCATGTTCATTAGTAGGCAAAGGTAAGATATCCAAAGGAGTTAAAGGATTAAAGCCATACACAACTTTAAAAGGAGAATAAGAAATAGCCGAATAAACAATCCTATTATATGCAAATTCAATATGTGGCAAACATCTCTCCCATTATTTTAAGTTCTTTTGAATGATAGCACATAGCAAAGTCGTAAATCTCTTATTAACTACTTCAGTTTGTCCATCCATTTGAGGATGTGCAATAGTAGAAACAAAAGTTTAGTTCCTAACTTATTCCATAAGGTATGCCAAAATGAATTAAGAACTTAACATCTCTATCACTTATATTGTTCTAAGCAATCCATGCAAATGTAATATTTCTTTAAGGGACAGATTAGCAATATGTGTTGCATCATTGGTTTTTGAACATGCAATAAAATGTGCCATCTTACTAAACCTTTCGATAGCAACAAATATGCTATCTTTACCAGCTTGAGACCTAAGCATCCCCAATACAAAATCTACAGATATATCCATCCAAAGGTGATTAGGCGCAGGTAAAAGTGTATATAAACCATGTGGCTGTACTTTAGATTTTGCTTGTTTACATGTTATACACTTTCACAAATAGATTATATATCATGTTTCATGTTAGGCCAATATCATGTTTCATGCTATATATCTAAAGTCTTTTGCACACCAAAATGCCCTATAAGATAACCTCCATGAGTTTCTCTAACCAGCATTTCACGCAAAGAACATATAGGAACACATAATTTATCTTTCTTAAACAAGAATCCATCATGCCTATAATATTTACCATATGCACACTTAGAACATGCATTCCATACTTGGTTGAAATTAACATCATTAATATACAAATCTTTAATAAATTCAAAACCAAGTAATTTAGTCTGCAATGAAGTAATCAATGCATACCTTCTAGACAATGCATCCGCTACAATATTTTCCTTTCCACTTTTTTACTTAATCACATAAGGAAATGTCTCAACAAACTCTAACCATTTGCCATGCCTCTTATTAAGCTTACCTTGGGATTTCAAATACTTCAGGTTGTCATGATCAGAATGGATTATGAATTCCTTTGGCCATAAGTAATGCTGCCATGTTTATAGACTTCTCACTAATGTATCCAGCTCATTGTCATAAGTAGGATAGTTTAATGTTGCCCTACTAAACTTTTCACTAAAATAAGTAATCGGTTTAGAATCCTGCATTAAAACAGCTCTTATTCTAATTCCAGACGCATCACATTCAACCTCAAAAATCTTTATCAAAATTAGGCAAACATAGCAAAGTTGCATTAATCAACTTTTCTTTTAATATATTAAAAGCTTTCTCATGCATATCATCCCATTGAAACACAACATTCTTTTTAACAAATTCATTTAAAGGTGCTACAATAGAACTAAAGTCTTTCATAAACCTTCTATAAAAACTTGCTAAACCATAAAAACTCTTTACTTTATTTGCATTCCTAAGTGTTGGCTACTCCTTAATTGCCTTAATGTTATCTTCATCTACACTTATTCCATGCGAATTCATAACAAAACCAAGGAAAACAATTGATTCCATGCAAAATGCATATTTCTTAAGATTAGCATACAATTTATGCTCCTTTAAAGCACTAAAAATAGCATGCAAATGTTTAACATGATCATCCAAATTTTTGCTATATACTAAAATATCATCAAAGTAAACCATAACAAATTCCTAATGAAAGAACAGAAAACATGATTCATCAATCTCATAAAGGTGCTCGGTGTATTAGTTAAACCAAACAACATCACTAACCACTCATATAAACCATATCTTGTCTTAAAAGCAGTTTTTCATTCATCACCTTTTTTCATGTGAATTAATAATAGCCATTCTTTAAATCAATTTTAGAAAACACATACTAACCATTCAATTCAAGCATATCATCTAATCTAGGAATAAGATGTCTATACTTTATAGTGATTTTTATTGATGGCTCAACAATCAATATACATGTGCCATGTTCCATCTTTCTTTGGCACCAAAATTATAGGAACTGAACATGGGCTAAGACTCTCTCTTACGAATCTATTTTGCATTAATTTATCCACTTGCCTTTGAATCTCCTTTGTCTCCTCAGGATTTGCTCTATAAGTTGGTCTATTAGGGATTGATGAACCAGGAATGAAGTTTATTTGATGCTCAATACCTCTCCAATGAGGTAATCCATGTGGTATTTTCTTAGGAAATAAATCTGCAAATTCTTGTAACAAAGAAACAACCACACTAGGCAAAGAAGAATTAAGATTGTTAGTTGAGAAATGACCATCCTTATACAAAAGTATAAATAGTTCCTGCCTTGCCAACATAGCATCTTAATCTCACTTTTTTTTTTGCAAAAGCACGAACCCTTTTATTTGTGTCTCTATTTTGCTCTCTACATTTTGAATTTTTCCCCTCATTGCACATTACTATGTTTTTTTTTTTACTCTCTTGCACACACTCATTTTTATATCACTCCTTTATTTTTCTGGTGCACTCATTTTCTTTTCCTTCATCTTGCAATCTTTAGCTATCCTAATTTGGTCCTTATATGCCTCCAATGGTTTGAGAGGAGTTAATACAATAACTCGATTATTCATTACAAAATTATATCTCTTCTTGTACCTATAATGAGTAATATTCCTATTGAACTGCCATGGACACCCCAAGAGTCAATGACCAGCATGCATTGATGCCACATCATAAAGAACTTTATCCTTGTAGTTGCCAACAGAGAATGCAACTAACACTTTGATAGAGATCAACTTGCACAAACACTTATTTCCAACCATTCTTACGATCCTTTGCAAGGAATTGGAGGTCCAATGACTAGGGCAAAGACTAAACGCATGGAGTAAGCTTTGCAAAGACTAATCATGGAAATGCAAGCAAATGAGGCTGTTCAAATGAATCAGATGTATTGCCAAGATTGATCACTTTTTTTACGTTATGTTGAGGCTAAAAAGAAAAGATGAATAAAGCTTTGAGCCCAATTCACATGTCCAAGAGAAATAAAGCCCAATACGCATGTATTAATGGGCCTATAGATTATGATTTTAGATTTTTTTATTTTTCTGAGTTTTCATTTATTTAGATAAATTCCTAATTAGATTATGATAAAGAATAGACTTTATCTTTATTGATTAGGATTATGTTTAGGATTTTAAGTTGTTTAGATAAGTCTTAATCAGATTAGGATTAGGAATAAACTTTTCCTTATTGATTAAGATTTCCTTGTTCAGTTAGGGCTCTACAAATTTGTGGCCTATATAAGGGAGTCTTGGCCTATATAAGGGAGGTTAAAAAGAAAATGTGAATAAAGCTTGGAGCCAAATTCACATTTCCAAGATGAATGGAGCCCAATATGCATGTATTAATGGGCCTATATATTATGATTTCTGATTTTTTGATTTTTTTAAGTTTTCATGTTTTTAATTTATTTAGATAAATTCCTAATTAGATTATGAGAAGGAGTAGACTTTATCTTTATTGAATAGGATTGTGTTTAGGATTTTAAGTTGTTTAGATAAGTCCTAATCAGATTGGGATTAGGAATAAACTTTTCCTTATTGGTTAAGATTTCCTTGCTTGGTTAGGGCTCTACAAATTTATGGCCTATATAAGGGAGTCTTATTCATGTAATTCAGCATATTGAAATATAAAAAAACAATAATTGAGAGTTTCTTCACTTTGTGAGAAACTCTTCTTTGTTCTTTAAACAAGAACTCCATTTGATCTTATTAGGGTAACTTGTGGCGATCAAAATTGTTATAACTTTGGTTCTAATCAGCAGGTTTGATTGGGGTTAAGTTCTCTTTGCTTGACTTTGAAGATGATCCTAGAGTTCTAATTCCATCCAATCAGGTTTTAGTTTGTGTTTTCATCCTAAGGTTCGCATCATTTGGCATCAGAGCTTTGGTTCTTGAAAGTCAGGTGTAATCTATCTTTTAATCTTGTAATTTCATTATTTTTGTCTATTATAGTTTGTGCTTCCACCATCCAAAAAAAAAAAGAGAAAGCAAAAAAAAAAAACAAAAAAAGAGAAAGAACAAAAAAAAAGACAAAAAAAGAGAAAGCAAAAAAAAAGGATTATTATTAGATCTTTATATTCATATCATACAAAGAACTTTTTGTTCCTCTTCATTGATTTCTCTTCCCTTGATATTTCTTGCTGATTTAGTTTCCTTCATAATTCTTGTTGATTTCACTTCCTTGTTGATATAATAAATTAAAGTTATAATAACTTTATTGTTGCTTGCTATTTTGGTCAGATCATTTGTAAAGTTCTTTTTAAAGGGCTCGTAAGGGAAAGTTAAGTGGTAAAAGGTAAGAGAGGTGAGAATATCATAGAGAAAAGCCAAAATTGAGTAAAACACGAGTGGTTAAGTTACTAAGCTTAAGTGTAAACACGTAAAGAAGTGTGTGAGGAAAACCAATCTATTTCAATTCCTAACAAATTTTACAGGTTTAAAACATAAGTAGTGGAGGAGATAATGTTGAAACCGATATCAAGTCATTTGTAAAGGCTATCCAAGACCAATTCAAGCTTTTAAACATGAGGTTAGATAATTTAGAGTCCCTATCCAATTTTAGATCCTCTAGAAAACATATGGTTAAGGAGGAGGAAGAGGAGGAATCTTATTATGACAAAAGTAATTCTCAAAAGGGTAAAAAGGCTGTTTCAAAACAAGATAGCAATTTGGGTAGTATTAAGATGAAAATCCCCACCTTTCAAGGGAAAATGACCTTGAATTATACTTGGAGTGGGAGAAAAAGGTAGAACATATTTTTGATTATCATAATTACTCTAGAAAGAAGAAGGTTAAACTAGCAACAGTTGAGTTCATAGATTATGCTACTATTTGGTGGGATAAATTTGTGATTAATATGCGTAGGAATGGTGAGAGATGTATTCGATCATGGGAAGAAATAAAGGTAGTGATTAGAAAGAGGTTCATACCTAGCCATTACTATGGGGACTTGTATAGAAAGTTGCAAAGGCTAACTCAAGGCTCCATGAATGTAGAGGATTACTACAAAGAGATGGAGATAGCCATGATTCTGGCCAGTATAGAGGAAGATCGTGAGGTAACTATGGCTAGATTCATTGGTGGTTTGAATAAAGAGATAGCTGATGTGGTAGAATTGCATCATTATGTGGAGATGGAGGAATTATTGTATAAAGCTATCAAGGTGGAAAGGCAATTAGAGTCTAAAGGCACTTCCAAATATGGTTCAGCTTCTAGCTCTTCATGGAAGTCAAATTGGAAGAACAACAAAGCTGTTGCAAAACCTAAAGAAGATGCAAAGCTAAAGGATTCAATTACATTCTCCAAAGGTAAAACTGAAACTAAATCATCTTCTAAATCACGTGATGTCAAGTGTCAAGGATTTGGGCATATTGCTTCTCAATGTCCAAATAAAAGGGCTATGATTGTTATCGATAATGGTGATATAGAGAGCATAAGTTCGAGTGATAATGAAATGCCACTATTGGAGGATTGTAGTGATGTTGACATTGAACAACCCGTGCATGGAGATATGCTCATTACCAGGCGTGCTCGTTAGCATACACCCTAAGAAAGATGGCGATGAAATACAACGTGAGCACATCTTTTATACTAGGTGCTATATGAATAAAAAGGTATGTAGCATGATTATTGATAGTGGCAGTTGCACTTATGTTGCTAATACTTTGATGGTAGAAAAGCTAAAGCTGCCTACATTAAAGCATCCAAGACCGTATAAGCTGTAATGGTTGAATGATTGTGGAGAAGTTAAGGTGACAAAGCAAGTGATAGTTGCATTCTCTATTAGCAACTACAAGGATGAGGTTCTTTGTGATGTTGCACCAATGTATGCTGGTCATCTACTCTTGGGGTGTCATGACAGTTCGATAGGAAGGTTACTCATGATGGGTACAAGAACAGATATAGTTTTATAATGAATAACCGAGTTATTGTATTAACTCTTCTCAAACAATTAGAGGCATATGAGGATCGGATTAGGATAGCTAAAGAGTGCAAGATGAAAGAAAAGAAAATGAGTGCACGAGAAAAAAAAAGAGTGATATAAAAAGTCAGTGTGTGCAAGAGAGTAAAAAAAGCATTATAGTGTGTAATGAGAAAGAAAATTCAAAATGTGGAGAGCAAAATAGAGACAAAAATAAAAGAGTTAGTGCTTTTGAAAATAAAAGTGAGATTAAAAGTGTTATGTTGGCAAGGCAACAACTACTTGTACTTTTGTACAAGGATGTTTATTTCTCAACCAACTATCCAACCCTTCTTTGCCTAGTGTGGTTGTTTCTTTGTTACTGGAATTTACAGATTTGTTTCTAGAGGAAATACCAAATGGATTACCTCTTTTAAGAGGTATTAAGCATCAAATAAACTTCATTCCTGGTTCATCAATCCCTAATAGACCAGCGTATAAAGCAAATCCTGAGGATACAAAGGAGATTTAAAGGCAAGTGGATGAGTTAATGCAAAAGGGATTCGTAAGAGAAAATCTTAGCCCATGTTCAGTTCTTGTGATTTTGGTGCCAAAGAAAGATGGAACATGGCGCATGTGTGTTGATTGTTGAGCCATCAATAAAATCACTATAAAGTATAGACATCCTATTCCTAGGTTAGATGATATGCTTGATGAATTGCATGGTTCGTGTATGTTTTCTAAAATTGATTTAAAGAATGGCTATTATCAAATTCGCATGAAAAAAGGCGATGAATGGAAAACTGTTTTTAAGACAAAATACGGTTTATATGAGTGGTTAGTGATGCCGTTTGGTTTAACTAATACACTGAGCACCTTTATGAGGTTGATGAATCATGTTTTGCGTTCTTTCACTGGGAAATTCGTTGTGGTTTACTTTGATGATATTTTAGCGTATAGCAAAACTTTGGATGATCATGTTAAACATTTACATGCTATTTTTAGTGTTTTAAAGGAGTATAAATTGTATGCTAATCTTAAAAAATGTGTGTTTTGCATGGAATCCATTGTTTTTCTTGGTTTTGTTGTAAGTTCGCATGGAATAAGTGTAAATGAAGATAAGGTTAAGGCAATTAAGGACTAACCAACACCTAGGAATGTGAATGAGGTAAGGAGTTTTCATGGTTTAGCAAGATTTTATAAAAGGTTTGTAAAATATTTTAGTTCTATTGTAGCACCTTTAAATGAACCTGTTAAAAAGAATACTGTGTTTAAATAGGGTGATGTGCATGAAAAAGCTTTTAATACGTTGAAAGATAAGTTGATTAATTCACCTTTGCTATGTTTTCCTAATTTTGATAAAGTTTTTGAGGTTGAATGTAATGCATCTGGAATTGGAATATGAGCTGTTTTGATGCAGGATTCCAAACCGATTGCTTATTTTAGTGAAAAGCTTAGTGGGGCAGCATTAAACTGTCCTACTTATGACAAGGAGCTGTATACATTAGTTAGAACTTTACAAACATGGCAACACTATTTATGGCCAAAGGAATTCATTATCCATTTTGATCATGAGAGCCTGAAGTATTTGAAATCACAAGGTAAGCTTAATAAAAGGCATGCCAAATGGTTAGA
>JBBYHO010005142.1:0-58189 GCA_038382025.1 Adansonia gregorii | reverse complement strand
TAATATATATTATATTAATATATATCACATAATAAAAATAAAAATATTTTTATTAAATCTTAAATTATTATTTAAAAATAATATAAAATAAAAATATTTTATATTAAATTATTTTAAAATAATAAAAATAAAAAAATATTTGATATTAAATGCTAACATCTAGATGCGTGAGTGAAAAGGATGGAGGGAGAATTACAAAAAAGTAAAAGGCAATAATAATTATTGAAAAAATAAAAGCATAAAAAATTAATTTTTTTAAAAAATAGTAATTATTAGAAATATCAACAAAAAAACTGTAATTATCATTTTGCTCTTATTTTTATCTAATCTTTTGGTCGCTTTCTTCTCGACAGTAATTTAGTAGAGGTTATATATTATATATATTAAATTATAATATGTTTTATTTACTGTTTATTTTTGTTTATAATTTTTGGGATTAAAAATTTTTACCTAAAAAAATATGTCCAAAGATAGTGAGTTATGATTATTTCACTATACAAAAATAATTAATTATATTTTTTATATTTTGCTTATAAGTTTTTTTTTTGTTTCCATTGTAAAATCATTCTCTCACTAAATAAGAATAATCAACTTTAACATATATGAAGCTATGCTGAAGGTGATATAAATCATACATGAACACAAAAATTTGTATACGTGCTTTACCACATTTTTTATATTTTTTATATTCTATTATATATAATATATTCTATTATATAATATATTATTATGTTATATTTATAATATTACATTATATTATATATGTATTATGTAATATATATTATATATAATATGTGTAATATATATTATTTTTAATTTGAAAAAAGTAATTTGATTTAATATTAAATATTTTTAATTTTATTATTTTTTATATCAATCAATAATTTAATATAATTCAAGTTTATTTTATAATTCGAGATTATATATTTAAAATCTTGAATTAATATAAAAGAATAATAAAATAATATTTTATATTAAATCTTGAATTATTATATAAAAATAATAAAATAAAAAATTTATATTAAATTTTAAATTATTATATAAAAATAGTAACTAAATGTACGAATGACTATAATTGAATATATGAAATACTATAATTAAATACATAACTCACTATAATTAAATATACAAATGATTATAACTAAATATACGAGTCACTATAACTAGATATACGAAATAAATATAATAAATGTACGAACTGACCCCACTGAATTGCTACCAGGGACAAAGACAGCTAAAAGATAAAATAAAAATAAAATTATAATTATAATTTTTTTGAATAATTTTAATAATTATTATTTTTTAAAATTATATTTTGCTTTATGCTTTTAATAGTTATTATTATATTTTTTTTAAAAAAAAAATTTCACTCAATTAATACGTTAACCAAGTTTTTTTTTTTTTTAATCAATAGCTCAGATAAAGTGATTTAATGGCTCCTTGTATTCTCAGCCGGAAGCGTACCTAACATTTAGAATTTTCCAGTTGATGCGGGAAAGGATGAATGTATCGGATGTGGTTGTCAGCTTCAATGAAAAATCAATTTCATGAATCCTTACATAATATGTATATATATATATATATATATTTGCTTCAATACTTAAAACGTGCTCAGGATAAGTTGTCAACCATCCATTGGACCATTAGGAAGCACAAAAAATCCAGGGACTATTTTAAAATAAGAAAATGCCATTAAGCAGTACTTCTTTCATACAAGGACAAAAGCTTCTCAGTCAAAACCACCGCTTCCAAATTATATGTTCTTTCCACCTGCATTATCAACAAAGAAGATATCAATCAACGACAAATTAACTACAATTTTAGAGGAAAAAGCTCATTCGATTTTCCTTTTTTTTTTTTGGCGTTTATTGATGCAATTGCAGCCTTTAAAAAAACAGAAAAAGAAAATACAAGAAAATAAGCCGCAATTACATGCAAAATTTGAAAAGCATACCTTAAAATTTAAGTTGTAGAAGACTCTTCCACCAAAAGATTCAAAGCAAGAAGCATCTGCCAGAAATAGACCATCCTCTTCTAAATCAAGCAAGATAGCAGACAATGGCGTCTGAGACTGAGACGCCCCAAATGTTGAAATCTGAATCACAACTTCTGTTTCACTAGCACGGGTGACCGAAACATTGAACGGAGATTTTTTAAATCTGTCTAATTTTCGTTTGTTTCGTTGATGGCCGACAAGCTTATCTTGCCTAGAAATCCTTGACAGAATTTCTTCTTTCTTTTGAACCAGTACCTCCACTTGCGCTTGTAGCTCTGGTATATATTTCAACATTAGTAAAACAGTGGCTGGAATGCTTAACCTCTTCTGGAACAAATTAAAGTTAACAATCAAGAGGCTAAAAACATCAGAAACCCTTCAAGCATTTTCATTGCCCAAAACCAAAAATAAAAAAAATATATATATATTGAAATATGTAATGATTATTCGCACCTTTTGCTCAGATGCTGGAAGCAGTGAACGCAGAGATGAGTACAAACTGTTTATTTTCCTTCGCCGGTCACGCTCACTAGCGTTGTGGTTAAGCTTCTTGACGATGATGGTGGGGTTGTCGCCGCCGCCACTATCTCCCGGGGACAATGGAGAGCGATGGAGCTGGATTTGAGGCAGATCAGTTGGTGAACAATGAAGGAAATCATCGTCGAAGCTTTCAGTGTCTGCAAAGCCATAGTTAATCGGATCGTGGCTGATGGGAGCATCTAAGTCCAAGGGCCACTCGCACACTGGAAACAATGGGGATAATGCACACATGCTTAGTCTCTTCTACGTTATTATTTTTTTACGTTATCCTGATAGCCTATTATGGTTTTTTGTGATAGAACATTTGCTAATTAGGATCAATTGGGATTGAGCAGATATGTTTATATATGTATACCAATTGAAGGTATATTTGATGTGTTCACACTTTGATAAAAATTAATTAATGCGTGATGAATGACATCTTACCTTCCCCTCCTGCATATATATTTGTATTGAAACTCTATCATATTCATATGAAAAGTACACGATCTTTGTTGTGTATACATTCGTCATTTGTCAATAAATCATAACCTATTTTGAAATAAATTAGTTTTTAAATAAATTTAGAAAATGTATGTAACAATTTCATGATATATATATATATATATTCTGGCCGTGTGAAATATGAATATAATGCATATTGTTCACAAGCCATGCACACTTTTAAGTATATATAAGAATATTTTCTGGTTAATTTTCTGAAACAAAATGAATAAATCTATCGCACAACAATTGAAGGGTAATTGTTCTTCCCTTGGTTGTCACGTACGTGGCAAGTATTTTTTTTTTATCAAGAAAAAGGGGCAAAAAAAAGAAAAGGACAAGAGAAAGGAAGGGAAAGAAAGGGATAGGGAAACAGGGGGGAATAGGAGTGGCCCGAGAATTTTGAAAATTCTCTCATATATATTTATATGTATTTATATATTAAATATCATTAAATTAATCTTTAAAATAAAATTTATATTTATTTAATTTATTTATTACTTAATTTTATAAAATAAAATTTATAAAAAATATAATTATTAGTTTTGGTCTTAAAAAATAATTCGTTTTATATAAAGTTTGAATATATTTGTATATTTGTATCATATTCTTGTTATTTTTATATTGTTTTCTAAATTATTTTTCCCATATCATGCAATTGTGTGATGTTTGAAATTACAATATCTAATACTATTCAAATAACTCAAAATTTTGTATTATGTATCATATAATGATTGGTTTTTTATTTTTATTTTTGAAAAATAAGGTCATTAATTTTTTTGGTTTTTATGTAATTGAATTAAAATAATGTGTTGATAAACTATCAGTAAAAATTAATATATTGATTAATAATATGAGATGTTTGATGTCGAGTGAATTTCTTTGTTAAGTTTAAGTATTGAAACAAAAAGCATTATGATGATTAAATGGTAAAAAAAACCTATATTAAATGATCTTATAAGTTATGAATTGTTCTTTGATAATTATTGGGTTTATATTTTATTATTTTTTATAAGTTTATGAATAAAATTTATAAAAAATATATAATTATTAGTTTTGATCTTAAAAAATAATTCATTTTATATAAATTTTGAATATATTTATATATTTGTATCATATTCTTGTTATTTTTCCCATATCATGCAATTGTGTGATGTTTGAAATTACAATATCTAATACTATTCAAATAACTCAAAATTTTGTATTATGTATCATATAATGATTGGTTTTTTATTTTTATTTTTGAAAAATATGGTCATTAATTTTTTTGGTTTTTATATAATTGAATTAAAATAATGTGTCGATAAATTATCAGTAAAAATTAATATATTGATTAATAATATGAGATAGTTGATGTCGAGTGAATTTTTTTTAAATTTTAAGTATTGAATCAAAAAAATATTATGATGATTAAATGGTAAAAAAACTATATTAAATGATGCTATAAGTTATGAATTGTTTTTTGATAATTATTGGGTTTATATTTTACTATTTTTATAAGGCTATGAATATGAATGATGAATACTAACATAATATAAATGAATTAAATTTTGATATCCATCATAAACTTTTGCAAATAAGGTATATATTTTTTGTGCATATTAAAATATGAAATACATTTAAATCTCAGTATAGATAATAATCATGTACATTTAATTTGGAAAACAAAAAATTATACTCTCTATTTTCTTGCAAAAAAGGTGTAAAAATGAAGCAAAGGGAATACACAAGAGAATATTTTGACAATACTTATTAAAATGTAAAGTAATATCTTTTCAGCCTCAGTTTCAATATATATATATAAATATATATATTTATATTTATATTTATATAAATAATTATAATTAAAATACATAAAAATGCAAAGTCTTACCAGATTGCCTACTTAGTTTCGGCATTAAAAAAAACCACAGCAATGAGCGATATATATATATATAAATATATAGTGTATGATTGAGTTAGTGTTTTAAGTTAAACGGATATGAATTCAGTTAATAAAATTGTTCAAAAGTCAAATTAAAGTTATAATAGTAAAATGAAATTAGGGATATATTGATCTTTTAATTTATTTTTAAACATATATTTTTAGAATTAAAAAAACTACCACTACCCATATATATCGAATAAAAAATACATATTTCATTAAAAAAATCCTCATTAAAGGAGTGTATCAAATTTTATTACGATTGTAGCGAGAGTGACCGAGTTTTATGTCACTCTTAATTCACATTTTAAATTGAATTTGTATTTTTTAAATTTGTTAATGTCAATATATATTAACTGCAAACTTATTTTTCTCACAAACCATTTTTATTTTTCATTCATAATATTTATCCACCATTACAATCTAATTTTCTTTTCATTAACTTTTATTTTTTCATATTGAAAGCAAAATTTCACACACGTTCGTGTGTGTCACAAAAGCTATGGATATAAATACTTGGTCTCCCTTGAAACTTCCGCTCGTCTTAAAACTAGAATTAGAATTTCTATTTTTATTTTATATTGATTCTGTTTCTTTCATAAAATTAAAATATTAGTTTTGAACTATACAATTACAGAATAGCCAAGTCCACCGACTGTTCTTAATGCGTTGAAAGTTGAATAGAATAATTGAGAATTGTTAGTGAGCTCATGAATGACGATAGAAGCTAGCTCTTATACTTACCATTTTCTTTAAAAAAAATGAAATAATCTGATTCAAAAGTTTTGGAGCAAACATTCTATAATTAACTAATAAGAATGACAACATGGGGAGAGTTAAGTAGTTTCTTAATATTTTCCCTCAGAGAGAACTATAAAGCGTATGAGTTGCTCACGTGGTGAATGTCTTACACGAGGCTGAAGTAGGCTTCCCACTTGCTTGCGCATGCATAAACTAAGAGGCCGCGTGCCCGGAAGCCGCAGACCTGAAGCATTTCTCTTGTTTTGGATGGGGACCGATGATTTTTTATGTTCAATTCACTTTCTCCCTCTACATTAATTAGTAGTCACCTCCCCCGGATGTTTCCCCCTTCTTTTTTTTTTTGTTAATTTCAATAAAATATACTTTCTAAGGATAAAGGTAGAAAAATGGCTTATTCCTCAGTGGAACTTGAAATTTATCCAAAGGTTTCGGAGTAAAATATATTAATGATTTGTGATTTTTGTATAATTTATGTCCCATTTTCATTGAAGATTTAAAATTTAAAATTTTTGAATTTCTTATATATTTTTTAGAATGTTCAAATCTATAAACTCTATATTACTGTTAAAAAATCTATTAATTAATATCTCTTTGACATCATTTACTTATTTGACCTACCTAACTTGACCTAACCCGAATTAATCTAATGCGAAATTAATCTGACTCTCTCAATTGATAGGTCTACCTCATTTAGACATCGACGGTAGCATAATTTCAAACTCAAAAAAAAAAAAAAAAACAAAATCAAATGAGTCCATTTTTTTCTTTCCATAACTATCTATTCACATAATGCTGTTAACAATATTGATAAAATTTCAAACCGCTTGAAAAAAAATTGAGATATTTTTTAATTCATTAAAAATATTGGTTGATTATCAATTTTAATTAGTGGACATGGTAATTGTTCTATAAATAAAAGAATCTTCATAGGACGAAATATGAAAGAAAGATGTAAGTAGATTTGTTGGGTTTTACAGAGTTCGGCATATAGACACCTCTTGGTGCTAAGAGAGATTGCCCATAAGTATCATAGATTGGCATCTGATTTGAGATTGGAGAAACCAAGGTAGTATGCTTAAAAGTTTGTTTAAACTGGGGATTATTATTATGTTTTTTGAATAATGATTTTGTGGTATATTGGCGGTTGGACTAATATAATCAAAGAAGAACATAAATGAAAAAAAAAAATGAAGAAAGTTGGTGGCAAGGCACTTCTAAGAAGCTTTCTTTAGCATAACTACTTACTTACTATGAAGCAAATGGTCTTTTCGAAAACGTTATTCCTAGAATACAACGCTTACTCGAAGAAGAACATGATTGCCGTTCAAGTTCTTCTTGAACACACATGAACTATAAACCAAAAAAGAGAGTGAAAGAAGAGAAATGATTCCTAAAGAGAATTAGACGTAAAGTTGTTAGAAGTGTTGAATGTTAAATGAAGTATTTATAAGCCCTAACAACTATTAGAAACACCCTTACACGATCATATCTATATTTGGTGGAGACTCACAAATTTTGAAATGAAAGAGTATGTCTAACACATAAATTATTTCAATTTCTAGATGAAGGATTTGAATCCTTATGGGATTCTAATCCCTTAGGCAAGACTTTTACAAAACCATAGGATTCAACAAGGTATTCAAATCCTTTCCTCATGGATTCTAATTCCTTAGGCAAAATTATTATAGATTATAATTTGAAAGTTACCATTCAATTCCTCTTTGAAAGAGTTTGAATCCTTTTGCTGATTTTGACTCCAAAGGCTTTTAAATTACTTCCCAACTTTATTTTTCAAAAAAATGTAAACTATATGCATTTAAACCTTTATAAATCATTTATAGCACTTGTCAATTTTTTTGGGTAATATATACTACAAATTTGTTTGCAATTCTTTATAATTAGTGGATATGTTCTCTTATATGTTGGTTTACGTATGTTTAATGTCAAATTATGTTAAATTCTAGTCAATTATGCATATGATATATTATTTGTGCTGCTTCTGCTTGCTTAGATGATAATTGATTGAGGATTGGCCTAACATTTCTCACATGGACATCCAAGTAGCATTGAATAATGATCAATTTCATCAAACTTTAATAGGGATATATAGAATGGATGAATTTAGAATATTTTAAGTCCATGTGAAGATCATGCTTTGACTGCAATGTTTAAAAAAAATAACTTTCCAAATATAATAAAAACATGCTACCTTCTAGATGTAGAAAAATAACCCAAGCGTTCTTAACGCATGCTAGTAACATTGCCTGGTTAAGGATACAAACAAGTGCAAATCCAACTCAATGGATAAATACAAATCTATGAAATAAACTTTTGTTGTTAAAAAGACAACCAATGTTGACTATACAGAGTAATGGAATGGTGATTAAGAACTAATACAAGGCATCCAATAACTATTCACCCTTCCTTAGTAAACATTCGAAAAACATGAAGCCAACCGTTTTAATTTTATGAATATATATATGTAGAAGGAGAAAATTTTTACCCATCATAAATTTCCACATGTCAATTGAAATTTCTTTTAGTTAAGGAATTTTCAATTAAATTATGCACATATTTGAAATCGATGATATCTTTGTAGACAATTAATCCCATCTAGACCATTTTTTCTAATAGTCCTAAATATCTGAGAATAAGAATCTAGTGGCCACCCTGATAGAGGTCGACCTCTTCCAAGCGAGTTGGGTATTTTCAAGACCAATTTAGTCATATCTAAATGGCTGCATGTGCTTATGATGGATGAAATGCAGTTTCGAGGGTCGCAACAAATAAATCTCAAATAAAAAAGATGAATATTCAAAAAACAAAATTGATTTTACAATTCTTATTGTCAAATTCTAGAAATTTATTTTTGCAAATAATATCATGATCAAATTTTCTATTTTTAGGATTTTTTTGGATTTTATGTAAAAATTAAAAAAGTGACTGTTGTATAATTTTACAAATACCATGTAGTATTTATGATGATATGCACTATGAAAAATAAAAAATATTCAAGCAAAATCCATATTGGCATTTTATACCACGAAGTATCAAATTGATAAATTTATTAATTAGTTTTAACTTTTTCACTGTATTGTGAGTTTCTACCCATGGATTTTTCAATAAAACTTGTTTCAAAATTGAAGTTATTATCTTTGTTATTTCCACCAATTAATGCTTTGAGCAAGGTATTAAATTCAGCATATTTTCCTGAAGTTGGATTTATTTTTTGAATTTTTTCATTTCCAAAATACAGAGTTTTCTACTCTATAAATTCTTTCGGTAGGATTTTTTTTGAGTTCATAAGTTTTAAAATTCTTCAAATATTTTCATTAAATTCATAATAAATCAGTTTTTAAAAATTTATTTTATTTTATGAACTTTGCATTTTTCCAAATAACAATTTTCTTTCATAAAAGTTTCTCTTATAAAATTTTACGATTTTGGATTTTAATTGTCTTTCTCTTGCACATAAGGCTTCTTGAAAATTTTCTTGTATAATTCAATAATTGAAATTTTTATAAGAAAATTTTATTCTGGGCAAAATTTCTTTAATGGCCTAAAACTTTCAAAATTTGCAAATAGACCCAATAAGCCCAATAATTTCTTAACAAGCCCAATAACTTTGCCAAGCCGATTTTTGATTTTCTCCCAATCTCATTTTAATTCTCCAAAATGCCCACCAAGCCCATTTAATCTCTAATTTTCCAATAAAGCTTACTAGCGCTATCTTTTTTTTGATGAATTTTACATATATACATCAATTATTTTAGTTAATATTTTTTTTCTATGGAATTTTAATTGAAATTCTCATATGATTAAATTCTTAATTGAATATATCATGTGGAATTTTATATTTTTAGTATATGAACTTTAATTTATTATCATTTTTTCATGGAATTTCTAATTAGGATTTTCTTGCATCTTGATTGCATTTATTTCTTCACTTCCAAGATTATCTTTACTTATAAATTTATAATTTATTTTATTTTTACATAATTAATTTTATAATTTACTAATTTAGGTTGGAATTAAATTCTTTTCTAATTAATTTAGTTTCTTCCTAACTAGATCATCAAGTTAGGCCAAAAAAGACTACATTGTCATCATGCAAAATCATGACAATAGGATGGTGGGTTGTAAGAAAACAAAATGACAAAAGCATGGGCTTATGACAAACCAATAATTTTTTTAAACCTAATAAGTTAAAAAATTAATAAATAAACAAAACAGAAAAAAGGAAAAAGGATGAAAAAACCATGGAAATTCAGCCAAATCCTCTTTGTAAATATGAGAGGATGTTTTCCATTTGCTCTCTTAGTTTTTAGCAAAAAGGAAAAGCCAAAAAAAAAGAAAAAAAATTCGATTTATTTCAAAGCTTTCAAGTTTTTTCCTTTTGAAAATTCATGTTGCTCATTTCATCTTCTATTTTTATTCATTTCATTTTCATTTTCATTTTCTTCAACTCTTGATGGTAGTTACATGATTCTTAGTATTAAATTGATTAAGCTTAAGCTATGTCACATTTTATATTTTAAAATCTAAGCTTGGAACCATGACCATTCCTTTTTGTTTTTGTTTAAATTTCATCAAAACCATATTTCCAAAATTTAAATGCTTTAAATCATGTTCGTATGTGCTAATGTTGATGGATTTCATGAATCATACATGGTTGTATTTAGCATTTTTTCTATTCACATTTAGTTTGTGATTTTTCTTGAATATTGATATTTTGAGAATTGTCATTGTTCTGTTAAGCTTGGTACTATTTTAGGATGGCATTAACATACATTTAGGTCTAGTTTCATGAAAAGTGAATTAGGGGTTATTTTGTAAATATTTAAAATTTTGGAGGTTGCCATTTAGGGCTGTTTTGGTTCATGGCAGCATTGGCATGGGCTGTTTCATAAGTTTTCAAATTTTTTCAACTTCTTTTAGGGGTGTTCCCTAGCTTGGTTGAAACTTATAAGGGTAAAAAATGCAAATTTTAATTTTTTAGGCCATTTAGGGGCTATTTTCGTTCATGGTAGCACTAGCAAGGCTATTTCATAATTTTTCCAATTTTTTCAACTCCATTTATGGGAGTTCCCTAGCTTAGTTGAAACTTGTAAGGGTCAAAAATGCAAATTTTATTTTTGGCCATTTGGGGTTATTTCTTAGCTTTGTCAAACCTTTAAGGACCATTTTATAATTTTTTAAAATTTTGTAAAATTATTTAGAGGTATTTACATGCCTAAGTTAATAGGTAGTACTAGAAAATAGAAATTGTGAAATTTTAGGCATTTTTAGGGTATTTAACAATTTAAGAAAAATTTAAAGATTTAGTTGCAAATATTTAAATTATTTTTTTGGTCATGGTGCTTGGCCGAATGGTACTAGGACCATTAGATAAATTTCCCATGTGTTTTTGATGAGTTTTGGTTCTTATTTTGCATTTTAATCCATTTAGGGACCAATTTGCTAGTTTAGAAAAGTTTAAGGACCATTAGGAAAATCTAGCATTTTAGGTCAAAATGGTTATCCTTAGTATAAAATCATTCATTTAGAGTATTTTTTTTATTATTTTTAGCATTGCTCAAGTCCTCTAGGGGTGTAGAGTATTAAAAAACTTTTGTATTCTTTCGGTTCTTTGGGAAAGTACAAAATGAAAATTTGAAAAAAATTCTTGGCTTAATTGTAATTTCATATTTAGGTCATTGTAATGTCTATATTGCCTATTTAAGGTATTCTTGACCTTTCAAAAATATTTCTAGCAATTTTATCCATTTTTGTGCAATTTTTAAAAATTTAGGGACCTATTAGCAATTTTTGCACGTTAGGTTATATTTGTCATCTAAGTTACCTATTTAGGGTAAAATTATTATTTCATATTATTGTTAAGTCTTTTAGGGTTACAAAGATACTTTCACATTGAAGGTATATAATATTAAGGGTATTTTAGTAATTTTGCATTAAAAGCAAGTCTGCTGTGATTACGGGGATGCTTTCATGTCGAAGGTACACATAGGAATAGGTTCGTTATTTTAGATTGTTTTCAAGTCCTTTAGGGTTATCAGAATAATTTCATGTCAAAGGTACACCCTAAAGGCGTTTTTGTAATTTTACATTAAAAACCAAGTCCTACGTGATTATTGAGATCTTTCATGTTGAAGGTACACATTAGGGATATATTTGTTATTTTAGACTATTTTCTAGTTCTTTAAGGTTACTAGGACATTTTCATGTATTTTGATGAATTTGCATCAGAACCAAGTCCTATATGATTCTTAGGATACATTCATGTCAAAGGCACACATTAAAGATAGGTCTGTTATTTTACACTATTTTCAAGTATTTTAGGGTTATCAAGATATTTTCATATTAAAGGTATATTGTAAGGGTATTTTGATAATTTTATGCTAAAACTAAGTCCTATGTGATTACTGGGATACTTTCATGTTAAAGGTACACATCATGGATAGGTTCATCATTTTATATTATTTTTTAGTTTTAAGAGATTGTTAATGTTTTTAATAAAATCAAATTTTTTAAAAAAAATTAAGGTAATGTCATCAAGTTAAAATAATACATAAAATCACTCCCAAAATATGAAAGGAATTTATGAATTATTTTAATCATAAGATATCCTTTTCAGAAAGAAAATCAGGATTTTTCAATTTTCATAAACTAAAACTTTTTGTATTCATCTGGCTTTCTAGTATGATACAAAAGATATTTTATTTTTTAAAGCCTTTCATATTCCTTTGGTTCTGCATCGAGGTACAAAAAAGAACAATGAAAACCTTCGTGTTCTTCTGGTCCTCTAGTGGGGCGCAAAAGAAAGTTCAATTTTCAAAAATATTGAAAACTCAATTTTCTCATAAGGAATAATAAATTTATAATGTTATTTTAATAAACAAGAATTATAATCAAATATCGAATATTGAAATTGAATAAAAATTAGAGTTTAATTAACATGTAATTAATAAGGTTTTGATTAACTGACGTCATAAGAGGGATTGATCCTAACTTGTGATTATAATGGACCCCTAGACCCTTTTAAGTTATCTTTAGTATTATCGCATATCTCAAATTTTGTTTTTAGCATTTTCGTAATCCTAACTTAATACAGGCTGAAAAGAAGGTCAAGATAGATTCTTTGGGGGTGCAATAATGTTGCATATTTGGAGGTGAAAGTGTTGAAAAGATCAAATCTTATTTCTCCTATTGTACCCTTCTTTAGAAGTCTATTAAAAAATAGTGGCTCGAATCAGGAACCAAGAACAAATGGGTTGAAATGCTCAAGAATTTGTCTTTTGATGATATAACTTGAAAAGCACCTTAGTTCTCGCAAAAACCTTTTATTTATCAATGTAGCGGGTTACTTTTCATGCCTTGGTATATAGGGCACTGTAGGGTATGCAACTTTATTGGTTCGTATTCCCATGACTTTAGATATAGCTAGTATGGATCTGATATATCAAAGGGAGAATTATAGAGAACATTTCAAGCAGTTGCTTTGCGTTGGAGGGACAAACATGAGTCAAGGTAACACGTATACATGGATCAAACCACTCAAGGTTATGATGCTTGGAGAAAAATCTGTGGATGTGACTTAATTATTCCTAAAATAGATAGGGCCACTTCTCGAGCATACGTTCAAACAGAGCCTATCATGCCTTCTGAGTTGATTTGGTTAAGGATGAAGCTGCCAAAGAATAGAAAAGAATAAGTGATGAGAACAAGATATCTTAAGAAGAAGTTTCCTATTTGAGAATGAAGATGGAAGCAAAAGGACAAGAAGTACAGAGAATGGAAGAAAGTATAATTTAATAAAGAATGATTGGATCGAGTAAAATAAGAAACTAAAGCTTGCCAGGGTATTTAGAGGGCTCCAATGAAACTTCTAGGGGAATTATGGAGGAAATGCATAAGCTTTATGAAAAGTTGAAAGTTTGAAAAGCCAAAGCATTAGAAGGAGAAGTCAAAAGGGCAATTTTTTATAAGGAAAGAAAAAAGCATGTAAACAATCATCTCCAGCTAAAGACCTTTATTAAGAAGTATGAGCAACTTTGAACTAAGAAAAAGTATCTCGATTGCTTGAAGAATGAGAAGCCCTCATGATCACTATTGCAGAGATAGGACTAGAATTACAACAGAGAGGAGATGATATTCGTGCTTTGTTGTGAGCCATCAGGACAATGATACTATCACAACATTGCCCGGATACGAATCTTGACCAGCCCTATTTAAAATGGCAAGTGTACTCATTATTCTTATATATATATATATATATCTGAATATCATTAGTTTCTTATATTTTAGGAGCATATATCGTTATCATTTCATTATTCTTCATCTTTTGTACCTGGGAACTGAATTGTTAAGATGAATCACTCATTCGACTTAACTCTAAATAGCCATTACAAAACGACTATTTATTTAGAATCACCACCAATCTATTTTAGCCAAGTGAGATTGGTCACCTGCTAGAGTTTATATTTTAAAGATTACGAAACACGTAAAAATAAACTCCAAGGTTTGCGCTCATACTAGATATCACTTAAAACAGTTCAAAAGTCTATTACAATCATAAGGATCGATCTTCTCATTATGCCTAACAATTTGTATTTTATTAATCATGTGTTGACTTAAATTTTTATTTTTATTTAATTGTAATTCTTAATATTTAATTATAATCCATATAATATTTTATCAAGAAAATTTATTATTCTAGGAAAAGTCTGGTTTTATTATTTTTGGAAATCGCAACATTTTCCACACCCTTCTAAAGAACCAAGAGGACATGAAAGCTTTTATCATTCTCTTTCGTACCCTATTGGAGAACCTATAGAATATGAAAGGTTTTACTTTTACAAAAATTGAAAAATCACGGATTTCATTTTGAAAAGGGTGTCATTATTAAAGTAATCTATAGAACCCCTTGCATATTCTGGTAGGAATTCTATGTACTAATTTAATTATGAGATATTACCTTTATTTTAAAAAAATATATCTGATTTTTTAAAAAAATATTAATCCTAAGACCAAAAAATGGTCTAATATGATGAATCTTAATGTGCACTTTCGATATGAAAGTATCCCAATATTCACATAATACTTATTTCTAATGCAAAATTGCAAAAATGTCTCTAGGTATACCTTTGATGTAAAGGTATCCCGGTTATCCTAAAGACTCAAAAATGTTAATAAAGAGTGAACATATGCTAAATAGACACCTTTGGCTTAAAAGCATCTCGGTGAGTACCTATGATTTGGTTCTAATAAAATTACCAAAATGTCCATATGATATACCTTCTACGTATACGTATCCTAGTAACCTAAAAGGTTGCAAAATGACAATAAAATGATGAACCTATCCTAAATATACACCTTTGGCCTAAAGCATCGTGGGAAGTACCTAAAATTTAGCTTAAAAAAATTACCAAAATGCCTTTAGGATATACCTTCAACATGAAAGTATCCATGTAACCTAACGAACACTAATACGATGATGAATGATGGACCTATCCTAAACATGCACTTTTGACCTAAAAGCATCTCGGGTTACTATCTAGGACTTGGTTCTAAGTAAAATTACCAAAATGCCTTTAAGTATACCTTTGACATAAAAGTATCTCAGTACCCTAACAGACACTAAAATAATCATAAAATGATGGGTTTATCCTAAATAAGGAATTTAAAGTTCTAGAATTGGCTCAAAAGGCAAAAATTGCAATGAAGCCCCTCAACTTATGAAATTTTCATTTTGTACCCTACGAAAAACCAAGAGAATACAATAAGTTTTTGAAAATTTTTATACCCCCACAGAAGTCCATAGGAATAATAGAAATCTTTAATAACAAAAATAACCATTTCACCGTTAAAGACTAAAGTTTGCTATTTAGTCCTTAAACATTTTAATTTTTGCATTTAGGTCCCTAGATGGACAAAATATCATAAAATATCACAAACACATAAAAATACATATGAAAAACACAGCACGAACATCCACAAAGGTTTGGCCAACACCTTGGCCTTGAGACAAAAATTTTTGGTTTTTTGCAAACTAGTTTTTAAACTTTCTAAATTTACATTTTGATCCCTATAAGGAAAATCATCACAAAAAATCATAAAAAACCACTAAACCAATAAAGAATCAACACAAAAATCATGGCAACAATATGCAAGAAGGTTCGGCCAAGCATTTTTAGCCATAAAACACAATTTCCCATATTTTCCAATTTAGTCTATAAACTTTTTTGCAAAATGACCCCTAAAATGTTAAAAATATCTAAAACATGCTTACAAACACATAAATAAAAAATCTTATGGCTTACAAAGCTTTTGGCCAACCCAAAAATGTCATAAAAACCTTTAACAAATTTTGCTATTTAGTCTTTATGTTTACTAACACCACAAAATAACCTAAAAAACCATGAAATCAAGACAAGAATAAGCACAAAATCAACATGAACAAGTCCAATCTGATTCAGCCAAGTGAAAATCATGAAATATATACATGCTTTGACATAAAAAATCATAAAGATAAGCATAAATAATTATTTTCAAATTTAAATCAAACTAAAATCATAAACTAAATAAAGATTATTCTAATCAACATATCAATATCAAAATAACATGAAAGAAACATCAACTTAAATACAACAAAATCAAAATCATAACAACAAGAATAATATTATATATATATAACAAGATTTAGTTAAAAAATCAAAAATAACAAAAAATATAAACATTTTTAAAGCCACCATGTTTAGCCTTTCAACATGGATGAGAATCCATGAGATTTACCATGACGTTAGCTTATGAATAAGGATGAAAATGAATCAAAATGAAGAAAAGAAAAGAAAACAAATGTTATAACTTAATAAAAATACTTGAAAAACTAAGTAAAAATGCATATTTTTAGTGTTTTTTCTTTTTCTCTTCCAAGGTTTTTTTTCTTAATAGCCAAAGCTTATAATGAAGAAACCTATCCCTTACCTATAAGAAGTGGAGGATGACAAGGTTGTGGAAGTTCCACCAATTTCTAGAAGTTTCTTTTTTTATTTATTTTATATTTTTTTATTTTTATTAATTTAATCTGATCCAAATTAATTATGCTTGTTTTTTATTGGATGATGCCGTGCATGACATCATCAAGTCTAGAGAATTTGGAAGATATTTTGTACAATCAATAAAATTATATCGTAAAAACTAGTTATAACGACGAAATTGTAAAAACTAAAAATTACGTATTTGAAATAAAATTTCATATGATCAATTTAATTCAATAAAATAATTTTTAATTTACAGAAAAGCACATTAAAATAAAAACTCATAAAAATTTTATGAGAAAAACCCTTACAAAAAAATTGTTATATGAAAAAAATGCAAAATTCGTAAAGTAAATTGAATTTTGAAAAAAAAAATGATTTAATGCAAATTAAAAAAATATTTGAAGAATTTTAAAAATTATAAAATAAAAACAAATTCTCCCAAAAAAATTTACAGAGTAGAAAACTTGGTATCTTGAAAACGAGAGAATTCTGAAAGAAAATGCAAAACTCATAAAATAAAATGAATTTTTCAAAACTGATTTAATAAGAAATAAACAATAATATTTGAAGAATTTTTAAAATTATAAATTTAGAAAAATGCTTCAAAAAATTATGGAGTAGAAAACTTCGTATTTCAAAAAAAATTCTAAAAAAGTGCAAACCTCATAAAATAAAATGAATTTTTCAAAATTAATTTATAAATAAATAGGCAATAATATTTGAATAATTTTAAAAGTTAGAAGCTCATAAAAATCTTCCCAAAAAAATTTTAGAAGTAAAAAACTCTTTATTTTAAAAATGGGAAGAAAAATGTAAAACTTATAAAATGGAATGAATTTTGAAAAACTGATTTAATGGTGTTTAAATGAAAATATTTAAAGAATTTTGAAGTTCAAAAGTCAAGAAAATTCCAGTAAAAATTTTACAGATAAAAAAAGGCTCGTATTTTAAATTTAAGATATGTTCAAATTTTAGAAAAATGAGTTTTATCTATCACATTAATTAAAATGTTAACTTATAAAAATAATGAAGATAAAAATCTAAAATCCAAAATAATTTATACTGAAAAAATTTTATGAATACAATATTCGTGGTACTGCAAAAAATTCAAAAATAGTTATAAAAATAGACAACTTAACACCTTGTGGTATAAATGCCAACACGAATTTTTCCTTAATTTTTTTTAGTTTTTATTTTTAAGAGTGCATATCAGCATAAATAGCACACAAGTGTTGATAAAAGTGTACGATTCTCAGCATCCCAAATTTAACGAAAAATTCTTGAAACATTTCTAAAAATGGAAAATTTGACTATCATAAAATTTGCAGAAGCAAATTTCAAAATTTCCCAAGTATAAAGTTAAAAGCTAATTATTTTACCCGAAATGGCACCAATTTTGTCACATTCATCTGCGGTCATTTAAACATATTTAAATACGTCTTGAAAATGTATGCCCTTGAAAAAATTTACCTAAGATAAAGTGTCAAATTTTGTATCTCGGATGTTTTTAGACTAATGGGGAAGAGGGCCAGACAAAATTAAGTGTCTATAGATGCATATTGGGATGACAAGTTATGGTAGGCTGAGGATGAGTAGTAAAGATGGCAAGTTGGGTGTGAAGGTTGGTAAATGTGGCAAATTTACTCAGCTATCATCCAATTAAGAAAAATGGTAGAAAATTAAAGTTTTACATAAGGAGATTAATCTTGTAGGAGAACATAAGCTACAGTACTTTAATTTTTAAAGGAAGCTCAAAATGATATAATCAAGTTTGGATTTTCTTTGGATGTAATCCCCATATGATCAATGATGTCAATATGTTGTTCATCACAAATTTAATGGAAAATTTTTGAGTTTAGAATCTTTTGTTATAGCAAGCACCTTTACAAGTGCATTTATTCATACCATACATCATATACATACATGCATACTCATACATAACTATTAATTTCACCAATTCATAAAAAAATTTAACTCAAGGAAATTTGGAATTTTTTAAGGTTTCAATATTGCTAACTCAGAAAAACCAACTGAACCATCACCTACTCATTAATATTGTACTAGATATAGAATGAGAAGAATGGCTGAAGACCATTTGGCAAGGCTTGAATAATTTGAAGCAAGTCATCGGGTAGTCCAAGAGGCCATGATAAAAAAATAAGAAGAATCAACCACTGCTCACTAGAATGATGGAATTACTCAGCCAAAAAGCCAGCTCGCCAATAGCCGAAAATTATCACTTATACTCTTACTATGAGATATGGGGGTATAAGCCAAAAGATAACCTGTAAACATTTAAGATGCACAATTAGTAGGCCCACAAAATTTACATCCTGCCAACACCTAAAATATACCTCTACCACTAGCCTTCTACATTAATCTTGACACTCCTACAGAAAGTATAGATGCAAGAACTACAGTCACATAAAAAAATCAGTAGGTCCTAGTTTGATGAAGAAGAAAGACATAAACAGAAAGGTAAGGTGCAAGTTGAAATAGAGAATGGAAAAAAAAAAAGAAAATTACAACTCCTAGAATGAAGACAAGAAGCTATAAAAGGGCCTAATTGTATAGTAGTGTTAATATTGAAGATCTTAGCTTAGTACCATATTTGGTCATTCCACCAAAATTTAAAATGGCTGTATTTAAGAAGTACAAGGATGCTACAACCCGTTAAGCATATATTAAGATGTTCATTTGAAACATGGTTAGATATCCTCTGAATGACAAGCTTCTGATTCATTGCTTTCAAGAAAGCTTATCAGGAACATTGCTTAGATGGTATAATGATCTGAACCGTACCTAGATCTAATTTTGGACCAATTTGGCAAATGCATTTTTGCAACAATATAAACACATGGCCGAATGGGTACCAAATAGTCTAACTCCGCAGAACATAGAAAAGAAATCTATAGAATTTTTCAAAAAACATGCTTAAAGGTAAAGAGATATAGCTTTTCAAGCTTAACCTTCATTGATAGAGAAAGAGACTACAACGCTATTCGTACGTACTTTGCATCCTCCCTACTATGATAAGCTGGTAGGGAATGTAAACAAGAACTTTGATGACCTTATCATATTAGGTGAAATGATTGAGAAGGTTGTAAAGGTTGAAAAAATCACAACTAATGAATCTGCTATTGGAAAAAAGAGACTCCATCTATTAATTTTGCTAGATAACCTTATCGCCAAGAACCCCACCTTATTACCAAAACCAAGGCCAACAATCTCAAAATACTTATTCTTTTAATGCATACAGAACTCTTACTCCATCAATCCCATAAACTACCATCCCAAATCTACCTCTTCAAAATAAAACCAGGCCTAATACCAATCAACTAATCTAAAAAACTAATTAGCTTTGACCCTATTATGAGTTTCTTCTTTATTCTCATAAGAAAATATTTAACAAACTTCTAGAAGCTTTTCTAAATCATATAAGGGTAATTTCCCAGTTGGTACAATCTAAATGCTTTAATTACTGAAAAATAGTGATTGGTGAAGATGATGTCTAAGAAGTTAAACCCTAACGGATAAAGTTTAGATGATCTTGACTGAAGGCAATCTTTTATTTAGAATTATAAAAACATTGTGGGCCAATCTGATTTAGTGGTTAACTTTTGCAACTTCCACATGATTTCAAGATACACACTGCAAGAATGTTCAAAATTTTTAGTCATGATCCAAAAAATGATGGATAATGGGAAACTAAGTTTTATGAGGAAATAGGTCAAGAAAAAGTAAGGTTAATCAACATGATTGATAAAAGGCCATCATAACTACTCTACGAGTCAATTGCCCTTTTATTATTTACTATAATCAAGAAAAGCCTTTTCCTCCTAAAATTGAAAATGTTGCTAAACTCATCATTAGAGGGCCAAACAAAGACAATAAACAAAGGCCATAAAGTATGATGGCAAATTAATAACTTCAAAAGCTGCTATAAGCCAACCTTCCATTGTCAATATAATTGGGGTTAGCCAAGTAACACAAAGAGGGTGACATTATAACCATGACACCAGTAAAGATGGTGCGAAAATAAAATTAAAAGGACAAACATCTGGAAAAGCCACAGTTGTTCAAGTTCTCTCGATAGAAATTTAAGAATCAATAAGGCAAAAGGAAAAGTTTGAATTTTTTAAGTTTATCAAGCATAGTGAGTATAGCATTATGGAGCAAATGAAACAACTTGTAAAAATCTCTTTGCTAGCTCTACTACTTAGTTCGGAGCCATACTAAAATGCTTTATTAAAAGTTTTTAACTTGGCATACATTCCTCAAGATATATTATAAACAAACTTAATCACCTGGTAAACAATATTGTTGCTGAAAATTCTATTTCACTCAACAATGATGAAATACTACCAAGAGGGACTATTTCCATAAAAGCCTTCACATAATGACAAATTGCAATGGCACCATATAGCCTAAGGTCCTTGTTGGTAATGAATTAGCTTTTAACGGAATTCTATTAATCACCATACCACTTGCCAGTTAATGCCAACCAAATTAAACACAGCCAAATAGTTGTCAAGGTATTTGATGGAATAAAAAGGGAATTAAAGGGACTATTTCAATTACTTTAAATACCAGTCTATGCCCACTCAAAGTAAAGTTTCATGTCAAGGATATCATTCTAGCATACAATTATATATTAAGGCAATCGTGGATTCATTCTGCTAGTGCTGTACTATAATCACTTCATCAAAAAGTCAAATTTGTAATTGATGAAAAAGTAGTCAGCATATCTGGGAAAAAAAACATCGTAGCGATGACTTCTATTGAAGCACTGTATGCCAAGACAAATGCCAAAGCTAAAGAGTTTTCATTTCAAACCTTTGAGATTATTAAAGTTGCTTTTGTGGTAGAAAGGTTTATAATCCTTAAACCTAGGCTTTCAAAGAGCACTCACATTGGCCTCAAGCTTACAGTTGAGAGAAACGCCTAAGTTGGAAGAGGACTCGAAAGATGTTTAAAGGGATTGAGCCAATCCATCAATGCAATTGGTAAAAAAGACAAACATGGATTGGGTTTTAAATTCGACTGAAGTTAAAAAAAGAATATAGATAACAAAAATTGAGAAAAATAGTCAACCCAAGGTATGGATCAAGTATCAAGTCAAAAGACAGCTCTCTACCTTTCTTTAAAAAAAAATTTCCATATTAAAGGGGTCGTTAATCTAGAAACTGAAGGGAAAAAAATAAAGATGTTGCAATAGTGATCAATAAAGCTTTTCAGAAGTGTCAAGTGGCCACTATCAGAGAAAATAATAAGAAGCCAAATGAATCAAGGAATTTACCCATGTTCTCTTAAATATATCCAGAAGAATTGGACTATTACTGAAAAAACTATAATGTTTAGGCCATTTCTAAAGTAATTCTAGGAACTCGTTTTGTTATCTAAAGATTATTTTTGTAAAAAAACTTAAAATGTTAATTGATCATTTTCAAAATGAAATCCATATAACTTTTTATTTATCTTTAATTTCTTTCATAGCAATATTCCATTTTCCTTTGTACATATGTATAGACTAATCATCCCATCGTTTGCATATTCTTTTCTTCCTCTTACTTTTATAGATCTCCTACTTGAAGAAAAGTAGATAATCTTAGTTAGTATTTAAAGTTAATTTTCAATAGGCTGTTTCCTTAAACGAAGTTTATTTTGAAGAAAATGTTGAAACCATACTTTGCCTCTCGATTTGTTGAAAATGATTGCGCAGGGAGACGAATAAATAATGCCTCGTGAAGAGTCCATAGAGATGATTAATTTAGGGGATACTATGGATGATAGAAAAAAAGTCAGAATTAAGATTGCAACATGTCTACTACTAGAAAAGAATTGATAAGCCTACTTCAAGAGTTTTTAGATGTATTTGTGGTCCTATCAAGATATGCCATGCTTAGATACAAGGATTTGGTCCATAAATTAGCCCAAATTCAACAAAAGTTAAGAAGAATGAAGCTAAAAATGCTTTTGAAGATTAAAGAATAAGTAAAAAGATAATTTGAAGCTGAATTTATCAAGATGGCAAAATACTTGAAGTTGGTTATGAATATCATCCCAATTCTTAAAAATATGGGAGAGTCAGAATGTGTATGAATTATCAGGATTTGAATCGAGCAAGTCTAAAGGATAATTTTCTCTTCCCTATATCGATACCGTGGTTGATAACATCGTAAAAAACTATCTATTTTCTTTCATGGATGGATTCTTATGGTATAACTAGATCAAAATGGCACCAGAAGACATGGAAAATACCATATTTGTTATAATGAGGGAAACCTTTTATGACAAGTTGATGCCATTTGGATTGAAAAATGCTAGGGTAACTTATCAAAGCATGATTATTACTTTATTCCACGATATGATGCATAAAGAAATTGATTTATATGTAGATAATATGATTGCCAAGTTATTTGAAAAAGTGTAGCATGCTATAGATTTATGAAAATTATTTAAAAGGCTAAGCAAGAACCAATTAAAGTTGAATCAAGCAATTATAGGGCTTTACTGTAAGTAAAAGAGGAATTGTGGCTGACCTAAATAAGATCAAAGCTATTTAAGAATTTTTGCCTTCATGCACATAAAAAGAGGTAAGAAGTTTCCTTAGAAGATTGAATTACATTGCCTATCTTATTTCCTAGCTTACGAACAAATGTGATCTAATTTTTTGACTCTTTAAAAAACATGATCCAACTGAATGGGATAAACATTGCCAAATGGCATTTGAAAAAGTGAAACATTATTTATCAAATTCACCTATTCTTGTACCACCAATGCCAGGGTGACCCCTCATATTGTACTTGATAGTGTTCGACACGTTAATGGAATACATGTTAGGGCAACATGAAAAAACTAGGAAGAAAGAGAAGGGTTTTTTATTACCTCAGTAAAGAGTTTTTAGAATATGATTTAAATTATTCTTAGATAGAAAAGATATGTTGCGCCCTAGTTTGGACTACAAAAAGGCTCTAATAATACATGTTGTATTATACCACATGGCTGATCACCAAAATGGATCTGATCAAGTACCTCTTCGAAGCACCAACATTATTAGGACAGATAGCTAGGTGGCAAGTCTTGTTATTGAAATATGATATAGTTTACTTGAACAAGAAAACCATAAAAAAAGTGCCATTACTGAATTTCTAGCAAGCCGAGCACTTGATGATTACTAGCCTTTAGATTTGGATTTCCTTGATGAAGAATTAATGAATATCTTAGTGGAAGAAAAAAAGGAATAGCATAAGGAGTCAAAATGGAAGATGTATTTTTTATAGGACTTCAAATGCTTTAAGTTATGAAATTTTGGCAATTTTGATATCCTCGAAGGAGATTACAATCCTTTCACTACCAAACTAGATTTCAATTGCACAAATAAAATGGCAAAATATGAGGCATGCATCATGGAAATTCAAGTAGCCTTAGACAGAAAAGCTCGATTATTGAAGGTTTATTGAGACTCAGACTTGGTAATTTATCAACTATGTAAAAATGGGAAACATGGGATTCGAGGTTTTTATAGCACAAAAAAGTTGATTTTTAAACTTTTAGAAGAGTTCAAGATGGTGGAATTTATCCATTTTCCCTAAGATGATAATCAAATGGTAAATGCCTTAACCACCCTTGCCTTAACGTTCAAAGTAAAAAAAGGCAAGAACTAGTGTTGATTCATATTAGTATATATAAGCTACTTGCTCATTATCATAATGTTGAAGCAGAAACCGATGACTGCCAGTGGCATTATGATATTAAGAGACACTTTAGGATTAAATATATCTAGACAATGGTTTTGAAAATGACAAAAAAACTTTTAAAAGGCTAGCATTATCTTTGTTGGTGAGTTTTTTTATAAGACAAGTCATGATCAGACATTATCAAGATGCGTTTATGCTATTGAAGTACAAAAAAGCATAAAAGAAGTACATGAAGATGTTTATAAAATCCATGCTAATGGACAAAAATGGCAAAACAAATCTTGAGACTAGGCTATTTTTGGATGACCATAGGGCGTGACTGTATTAAGTATGCCCAAAAATGTCATAAATGCCAAGTCTATACTGATAAGATCCATGTGCCACTTTTGCCATTTCACATTATAATTGCACTGTGGCCTTTCTTCATACAGGGCATGGATGTTATTCGACCAATTATGCATGCAGCTTTGAACCTTTATCACTTCATCT
Organism: Adansonia gregorii; assembly: GCA_038382025.1. Lineage (NCBI taxonomy): Eukaryota > Viridiplantae > Streptophyta > Magnoliopsida > Malvales > Malvaceae > Adansonia > Adansonia gregorii. Next base: position 33,256 of record JBBYHO010005142.1, on the reverse strand, counting down.
TGGTGGCTATAGATTACTTCACCAAATGGGTCAATGCAGCCTCCTATACAAATGTGACAAGGCTAATAATTATAAAATTTTTTAAGATCAATAACATTTGTCGATTCAAGATCCTTAAAAGAATGATAATAGAGAATGCCTCTAATTTAAATAATAAATTGATGACAGAGATTTATACCCACCTTAAAATTTCACATCATAATTCAGTGACATACCATTTAAAAATGAAATAAAGGTAGCTAATAAGAATATCATGAAAATTATAGGGACAATGGTGTATAAACATTGGCATGAAAAGTTACTTTTCACTCTCTTGGCTTATTAAACATCAGTTAGGACTTCAACTGAGGAACATCTTATTTATTGGTCTATTGTACGAAAGCATTCTACTAAGTGAAGTTAAGATTCTTTTACTTTTAGCACTAATGGAGACCAAGTTAAAAGAAGCTGAGTAGGCCAGGGATCATTATGAACAATTAAATTTCATTAAAAAATGGATGAAGGCTATCCAGTATGGATGAATGCACCAAAAAAGAATGATAAGAGCCTATAACGATAAAATTCATTTAAGGTAATTTCATAAAGGGGAATTGGTGCTAAAAAAATCCTTTTTATTCAAAAGGATCCATAAGGCAAATAGGCGGCCAATTAGCAAGGCCCTTATATAGTTCAAAAAATAATATTTGAATGAGCATTAATTTTGGCAAAAATCGATGAGGATATTTTACCAAACTCTGCTAATTCTGACAAGCAAAGAAATATTATGCTTAAAAGGTGATGTCATCAAAAACAAGAAAAAAAGAAAAACTGAAAGAAAACCCAAAAAAGATATTCAATCTAAAGTGATAAAAAAGGAAAACTTTGAGTTAAAAACTTGAAATGGGCGGCTCAAGCATTTGGTAAAGAACAAATAAAGCAAAATGGGTTAAGAAGTTAAAAAAGACATGGTGTGGTCAGAAACATTCTTTAAAGATAGATTTTTGCAAGAGCAAACATCTCATTCAAAAAGTCTTTAAAAACTGATTATGAGATTTTGTTTATCTAGGTAATATCCAAATTTCCTTTGTACTTTGCCCTTGCTATTATTTCTATTGAAAGGCCATTATTGTATTTTCTTCTTATATTATATCATTTTCCTTTATTGAATAAACATATATTTTCATCCATGCCTTTTGGTAGATTATCCTTTTAACCTTGCCAGCGTTTCTATTAAATGATGATTAACAATTTAAGGAAATAAAAAATAAAAATAAAAATGACTTTTTTACAGTATTTTGGAATGAGGTCAAAATAATTTAGGGACCTTGGTTAATATTTCAAATCTTTTGGATACTCTAGGAAAGATTAGGATAAAGAAATGATATTTTTAAACAGTTAGGATACATGGTTAAAGAATATCCCAAAAGGGAAGACAAAGTCAAAGATATGGTTTTTCAACTATTAGAATATCATCACTCTTATCAATTTATTTCAGCTATTGATAGGAAATTTTAGAAGCCACATATTTCCCATCATGCTCTTCTTCAGCCCATGGATGGTATTGATGCATTGCCCAATTTGATTTTTTTGGGTTTGAACACTCTCTTGAGTTTTCTCCTTATCAAAAGAAAAATTGAATATTGAAACACTTTCTAAAGGATACCTCTAACTCCAAGAATGGGGGTAAGTGTATTCTGTCTGCAATAATTATAAAAATGCCTTTGATTACAAGCTCAGGCATTGGCTCTATTTGCCAAAAAGAAAGAGATATATTCAATATTTTCTGAAAATGCCTTTGACTTCAAGTGCAAGCATTGGCTCCTTTCACAAAAAAAAAAAAAAATATATTCAACATTTTTTGAAAAGGCTTTCGAATCCAAGAAAAAGCATAGGCTTACCTTACAAATAAAAAAAACTACCACTGTTAAAAAATTTAAATTAAATTAAGAAAATGCCTTTAATTTAAAATTTAAGTTGAATTAGAGTTATCTATAATAAAACCTTTTGAATCAGAAATGAAACCCGTGAAAAAACATCATATGCATATTTTTCAGCATTTTTATTTGCATTCAATGATTTATCGATCAAAAAGTTGAACATGATTTGGCAAAGAAACTATTCAATATGCTAACTTTCCTAAAACCAAAAGGGTAAGTCTCAAAACCTTTCAAATATTCTGAATATCATGCATTATTATTTTTGTTGACTATTATCGTTTCACCTTGATCAATCCATCAAACAATGGTTTTACCCTAGCCATCTTTAGTTGACTATTATGGTTTTGCCCTAGTCAACCTATTTGACTATGGTTTCACCCTATCCATCTTTAGTTGACTATTATTTTTTTACCCTGGTCATCCCATCTGACTATGGTTCTACCTTAGTCATCTTTAGTTAACTATTATGGTTTAGCCTTGGGTAACCCATCTTACTATTTATCTTAGTCATTTCTAGTTGACTATTATGGTTCACTTTATTCAACCCATCCGACTATGTTTCTGCCCTAGTCATCTTTAGTTGACTATTGTGGTTTTGCCTTAGTCAACCCATTTGACTATGGTTTTGCCGTAGTAGTCTTTAGTTGACTATTATGGTTTCATCCTGGTTAACCTATCCGATTATGGTTCTACCCTAGTCATCTTTAGTTGATTAAAACCAATTAGACTATGGTTTCATCCTAGTCATTTTTAGTTGACTATTATAGTTTCACCCTAGTCAACCCATTCAACTATAGTTTTACTCTAGTCATCTTTAGTTGACTATTATGGTTTTGTCCTGGTCAACCCATTCGACTACGGTTTCATCCTAGTCATATTTTGCTGACTATATGATCAACCCATTAACTATAGGTCCACACTAATAATCATAGTTGACTATTATGGTTTCGCCCTTGTCAAGCCATCCTACTATGGTTTTTTCTTAGTCACCTTTAGTTGACTATTAGGGTTTTACCTTAATCAACCTATCTAACTTAGGTTTCGCCTTGGTCACCCTTAGTTGACTAGTATGGTTTTGCCTTGGTTAACCTATCCGACTTAGGTTTTGCCTTAGTCCACTTTAGTTGCCTATTATGGTTTCACCTTAGTTAACCCATTCGCCTATGGTTTTGCCCCAGTCACCATTAGTTGGCTATTATGGCTTCGTCTTGGTCAATGTATTAGACTTAGGTTCTGCCTTAGTCACCTTTAGTTGACTACTAAGGTTTTGCCTTAGTTAGCCCATCAAATTTAGGCTCTGCCTTAGTTGGCTCTTTTAACTTAAGTCTCACCCTAATACTTAATGTTCTTCTTCTATTTTTTTTGTTTTGATATACAAGTTTTTATTTTATTTTCAAGAATTTACAACTTGAACAAAATTATGTCTATTTGACCTTTATCTTGTTCCTGATCCTTAGTAACAGCCAAAAGGGAGTCGCTATAAACAGTTAATTTCATCCGGGCCCTTGTTTTTCTTATAGCCCTAAATATTTAAGAATAAATATCTAGCAACCACCTTGGTAGAAGTTAACCTCTTCCAAGCAAGTTAGGCGTTTTCAATACTGACTCAGTCATATCTAAATTGCTAGATGCGTACGTGATGAAAAAAGTGTCATTTCGAGAGTCATAGCAATTAAATCTCAGATAAAAAAGATAAATATTCAAGAGAAAATTAGTTTTTACATATCTTTTTGTCAGATTTTGGAAATTCACTTATGCAAGCAATAACACAATCAAATTTTATATTTTTAGGAATTTTTAAGATTTTTTTGGTAAAAATTAGAAAGTTAACTATCGCATATGTTTACTGATAGCCGTGTACTATTCATGCCGATATGCATAGTCCATATTGGCATCTTATACCGTGAGATGTCAAATTGACAAATTTATTAATTAATTTTGAATTTTTTGATAAAACTTATCCCAAAATTCAAGTTATTATCTTTATTATTTCCACAAATTAATGATTTAAGCAAGATGTTAAATTCAGCTCATTTTTCTAAAGTTGGATTTATTTTTGAAATTTTCATGTTTCTAAAATATAAACTTTTTTACTCCATAAATTTTTTTGGTAGGATTTTTCTGAGTTTATAATTTTTAAAATTCTTTAAATATTTTCAATAAATTTATATTAAATTAGTTTATGAAAATTTAATTTATTTTATGAGTTTTATATTTTTTAAATAACAATTTTCTTCTATAAAGATTTTTCTCATTAAATTTAATGAGTTTTGAATTTTAATGCTCTTTTTCTTGGACATACGACTTCTTAAAAAATTTCTTGTATAATTCATTACTTGGAATTTTTATAAAAAAAATTTTATTATTTTTATTAATTTTATTTCAAGCAAAATTTTCTTAATGAGTTTAAAACTTTTAAATTTTGCAAATAAGCCTAATAAGCTCAATAATTTTTTAGCGAGCCCAATAACCTTACCAAGCCCCCATTTTTTATTTTTTTCCCAAAATCATTTTAATTCTCTAAAAGGCCCACCAAACCTATTTTAATCTCTAATTTTCCAATAAAGCTCACTAACCCTTTCTTTTCTTTCCTTTTCTTTGATGAGTTTTACATATATATATATATATATACACACATCAATTATTTTGGTTCATTCTTTCCATGGAATTTTAATTGGAGTTCCCATATGATTAAATTCTTAGTTGGATTTATCATGTGCAATTTTGTTTTTTTTTTTAATTATATAAACATTAATTTATTACCAATTAGGATTTTCTTGCATTTTGATTGCATTTATTTCTTTACTTCCAAGATTATTTTTACTTGCAAATTTATAATTTTATTTTATTTTTACATAATTAATTTATAATTCACTGATTTAGTTACATGAAAATCAATTTTGTTAGAATTAAATTCTTTTCTAACTAATTTAGTTTCTTCCTAACTAGATCATCAAGTTAGGCCAAAACGTACTACATTGTCATCATGCAAAATCATGATAATATGATGGTCGCTTGCAAGAAAAGATGACAAAAGCATGGGCATATGACATGCTAATAATTATTTTTAACCTAACAAGTTAACAAATTAATAAATAAACAAAATAAAAAAAGAGAGAAAAAATGAAAAAGGCGTGGAAATTCAGACAAGAAGGATGCAAATCCTCCTTATCATCCTGCCCTATTTTTTCATTCGCTCTTTTAGTTTTTAGCAAAAAAAAGGCCAAAAAAAGGAAAAAAGAATTTGATTTATTTCAAAGCTTTCAAGGTAGTTTTTTTTTTTGAAAATTCATGTTGTTCATTTCATCTTCTAGTATTCACTTCATTTTCATTTTCTTCAACTATTGATGGTACTTCCGTGATCTTTACTTATTAAAGTGATTAAGCTTAAGCTATGGCATATTTCATGTTTTAAAGGCTAAGCTTGGAACCATGACCATTCCCTTTTGTATTTGTTTAAATTTCATGAAAACCATATTTTCAAAGCTTAAATGCTTTAAATCATGTTCATGTATTGTAAAATAAATTTTTATTGATCGATTTCATGCATAATACATGGTTGTATTTGGCATTTTTTTTCTTTGCATCTAGTTTGTGGCTTTTCTTGAATATTGATATTTTGAGAATTTTTGTTGTATGTTGAGCCTAGTAGTGTTCTAGGATGGCATTAACATTCATTTAGGTCTAGTTTCATGAAAAGTTAAATTTTTACGGGTTATGTTGTATTTTGTCAATAGTAAAAATTTTAAAGTTTACAATGTTTTTTCTTAGGCCATTTAGGTGCTATTTTGCTTCACGGCAACACTAGTAGTGGTTGGTTTATAATTTTTCCAATTTTTCAATTACGTTTAGGAGTGTTTTCTAGCTTGATCAAAACTTAAAGGGTTAAAAATGCAAATTCTAATTTTTTAGGCCATTTAAAGGCTATTTTGGTTCATAATGGCACTGGCAAGGGCTGTTTCATAATTTTTTCCGTTTGTTAACTCCATTTAGGGGTGGTCCCTAGCTTGGTTGAAATTTATGGGGGTCAAAAATCCATTTAAGGGTTTTTCTTAGTTTGGTCAAACCATTAAAGACCATTTTATAATTTTTAAAAATTTTTTAACATTATTTAGAGGTATTTACATGCTTAAGTCAATAGGTGTGGCTAAGAAATAGATATTTTCAATTTTTAGGTAGTTTGGGGTTATTTAAAAAATTTAAAAAAATTTAAAGACTTAGCTGCAAATATCTGAATTTTATAGGCTATGGATGCTTGGGCCAATTGTCCTAGGACCATTAAATAAGTTTCCCGCGTGTTTTTGATGAGTTTTGGTATTTATCTTGCATAATCCATTTAGGGATTAATTTGCAAATTTAAAAAATTTTAGGGACCATTAGGAAAATCTAGCATTTAGGTCAAACTCGTCATCCCCAGTATAGAATCATCCATTTAGAGTGTTTTGATTATTTTTAGCATTTCTCCGATCCTGGGGGTGTGTACAATATTAGAAAACTTTTATATTCTTTCGGTTCTTCAGAAGGGTATGAAAATAAATTCTAAAAAAGTTTAGGGGCCTAATTATAATTTTTACATTGTAGGTCATTATAACACTAAATTTACCATTTAAGTTATTTTGGACATCGCAATAATATTTTTAGCACTTTTAGCCATTTTTGGGTTATGTGTAATTGTAAGAAATCTAGGGACCTATTTGTAACTTTTGCACTTTTGGTCATATTTGTCATCTAAGTTACCCATTTAGGGTAAAATTGTCATTTTATATCATGATTGAATCCTTTAAGGTTACCGGGATACTTTCATCTCGATGGTGTACCTAAAAAGTATTTTAGTAATTTTAGATTAAAACCAAGTCCTATGTGATTACGGGATACTTTCGTGTTGAAGGTACACATTAGGGATAGGTTAATTGTTTTAGGCTATTTTTGAGTTCTTTAGAGTTATCGGAATACTTTCATGTTGAAGGTATACGTTAAGGACATTTTCATAATTTTGCATTACAACCAAGTCTTATGTGATTCCTGGGATACTTTCATGTTAAAGGTACACATTGGGGATAGATTTGTTATTTTATACTATTTTTGAGTTTTAAGGTTGCCAAGATACTTTCATGTTAAAGATATACCTTAAGGGTTGTTTATTGATTTTGCATTTGAATTAAGTCCGATGTGATTATTAGGATACTTTCATGTAGAAGGTACACATTAGGGATAGGTTCATTATTTTAGACTATTTTTGAGTCTTTTCAGGTTACCGAGATACTTTCATGTTAAAGGTACCTTAAAGGTATTTTGGTAATTTTGCATTAGATCCAAGTCCTATGTGATTATTAGCATACTTTCATGTAAAAGCTACAAATTAGGGAAATGTTCATCATTTTAGACAGTTTCCAAGCTTTAGAAGACTCTATTAATATTTTTAATAAAATAAAAAAAAAATTCAAATTAAGTTAATGTCTCTAAGTTAAAATAATACATAAAATTTCACCCAGAATAAGAGAAGGGTTTTAAGGGATTATTTTAATAACTAGATATATTTTTCAAAAACAAAATTGAAATTTTTCAATATTCAGAAAATAAAGCCTTTTGCATTCTTCCAGCTTTCTAATAGGACACAAAAGATATTTTAGTTTTTAAATCCTTCCGTATTCTTTCGATTCTCTATTGAGGTGCAAAAGAGAATGATAAATACTTCATGTTCTTCTAGTCCTCTAGTGCGGTGTGAAAGAGAGCTTGATTTTCAAAAATATAAAAATCTGATTTTCTCAAAGAAATAATAAATTTATAATATTGCTTTAATACACGAGAATTGTAATAAAATACCAAAAATTAAAATCAAATAAAAATCAAAGTTTAAATTAACACTTAATTAATAAGGTATCAAATGTCAAGCGTCATGAAAGGGTTCAATCCATACTTGCAATTATAACCAACTCCTAGACTCTTTTCAGTGATCTATGGTATTATTGTAGATATCAGAGTTTTTTTAGGGTTTTGTAACTCTTAAAATATGAACTCCTGTAGGTGACCAATCTCACCTAACCCAAATATATTGGCGATGACTCTAAGAAAAATAAGTAGTCATTTCTTAACGATTATTTAGGGTTAAGTCAAGAGAGTGATTCATCTCAATGGCCCACCCCAAAAATAAGAAACATTATAACAATACAGCCTTCAAAAAATAAAAAAAATAATGATATATAGATATATATAGGAATGAGCGTACACTCACTTTTTAAGTCTGACTATTAGGATTCGTATTCTAACCATACTGGGACATTCATATGCAATGATATCATTTACATACGCACACATGATTTGATTAATTAAATTAAAAAATAAATAAGGAAGATAAGTTATTTTAAAACTCTTTAATATACAGATCATATTCTTGAAGAACTCTCTTTCTTCTAGCTCGCTAGCACTATTAAAAGGGACATTTCCTAAAGCATTTATGGCAATTTCACAATTCACAAGCCTAGAAAACAAGAAGATTTTGAAAATCCAAATCCTTTTCAAAGTCTCAAGAAGAAATCTCTTAGAATTGAAAATTTTGAGAAAAAAATTTGAAGAACATTGTGCCTATTTTTAAGTCCAATCTTGTTCCATTGACAGAAATCATGTTAATTTCAATTTTTAAGAGAAAGTCTAAAAGACCCTTAAAGTGAACTTCATTATTCATCATTAGGTCTTAAAGACCCTTGGTTCAATATTTTATTGAAGAAAAAATAAAAGGAGTTCTTTATTTTAAGAACTTCAAGAGATTGTAACCTTTAAAGTTTGATAAATAAAATTATTATTTGTCTCCAAATTTTTCCTATCACATTTTTTACAAGAACTTTGTATGTGCAAATTTATGGCATGCTTGGTGGGATAAAATCTCTATAGTTCATTTATTTTCTTCGAAGCTTAAGCTTCCAAATTCCAATAGCTCTTCAAAAGAATCCAAGTCTCTAGTCTTCTCCAACTCAAAAGTTAGAGGAAGAAATATCTATAACATCACTTAACCAAAGCTCATTATTAATTTTTGATGTTCCAGTTTTGGCGAAGACCAGCATTACTTACTTAAAGGAATAATGGCTTTTCTTACAAAATTTATGGAATCCCTTACAATAAGCATGAAAAAAGAAATGATCAAATTCTTTCATGATGGCAAAAATTAAAGTCTAAATGGAAACAACCAAGTTATTATAAGCTAAAATTAAATTTTTTAAGAAGTTGGTAAATCTTTACCTAGGTAATCCAAAAAGAACTTCAAAAATTTTCTCTTAATCAACTCAATGAACTCATTGAAGAAGCTATCCAAGATCAAGTTAAAAGTGTTGCTTTGCCTTCCTCTTATACCAGGTCATATTTTCAAAGGATTGATCATTGAAAGATGCTCAAGAATTTTTAACCTCAAAGTTTAAATAGTTCAAAGGCAAAGCAAATTCATGCCAATATGTTATGCATTTCATTAAAAGTTTGTAATAATGCTAGCATTGATGGAGATCTCATGGTGAAGCATATTGTTTAATCATTAAAAGATAATGCCCTTGATTGGTACACTATTAAGCTTGGGACAACCAATAGCTGGGAACAACTTGAGTGTGAATTTCTCATTAGATTTATAGCACTTGTCACCTAGTTGGCATGGTGGGCTTATAGGTTTACGCCAATAAAAAGATGAGCAAGTCCTCTATATATTCACATGTTAAGGAATTTAAGCCTTGATTGCAAAAATTGATTACCTAAGTCTTATGCCCTTGATATATGCATACAAGGCATGAGCTATGGTCTGTGGACATTGTTTAATGCATCAAGCCTAAGACCTTTGAAGAATTAGCTATTCGTGCTTATGACATGGAGTTGAGAATGACAACTATTGAAAATCAATAGCCACTAGTGCATGAAGCAAAAAAAAGTAAAGAAAAGCAAGACGCCCATAAAGGGAGCAAAACTTTTACCAGAAAAGAAGATAGCTATCAGTCTATGATTGGGAATATCAAGCCTCTTAGGATATCTTCCAAATCATATAAATCTCAAAAGGCGAACTTTGAAAGAAAGGCAAGAAATATCTTTGATTATAATGTCTTAAGCATACTAAAAGAAGTTTTAAAAGCTAAGCTACTTAAGTTGCTAAAAATGAAGTAACCTAATGTATAAAGTATATGACCTCAATTATTGCAAGTGATTCGCAAAACCCTCTAGCGAATTGCTTTATTTTAAAAGATAAAATCAAGCAACCATATGACTATGAAAATATTGAGTTTGAAAAAAAAATAGTGTCATATCTAGAATCGATCATTATGAATTCTCATCCTATATGTTGGTTAGAACCCTAAAATTAAGCTTTTTTATCCTACCATATTGGCACCAAGCATAAGTATGATGGGACATCTTTAAGGAAATAAAGACAACCATTTGCTTACAAAAAATCAAAATGATTAAGGTTAGACTATAGTCACACTAAAGATGTCAAAAGAAGAATTCATCAGGCTTATAAAGGTTCCCTTCTAAGTCATGATGGAAGACAATTCATTTGAAGCTCCAAAGCCAAAAGTGCCTTAAGGAAAACCAATGTCATTTAGACATAAAAATTCATCTAGAAAAAAGTCAAGAGTGCTATTCACTTTGAATGAATACATGACAATCCAATTTAGGGGAATTTGATTTCCATGACTTATTATAATAGCAATAACAATAAAAAAAGTTAAAAACTCAAAGTAAAAGAGAAAGAACATGTTTTCTTCCCTTGTGACGATGACACAATTGCTTAAGATTTAAAAATTTGGACTCTTTCTCACATTAACTTGGAAGAATCAAGAGTTCGTAAGCTTTCATTGAATGAATATATCAGGGAATTAAAAAACTTATTTTTGAACATGAAAAATTTTATTTTTATCAAGCCAAATGTTTTGATCATAATTTCGATAGGTTGCTTATCCAAGCTGGATTTAAATAAAGGGATGCTACAAAAATTGATTTATGAGATAGAGAAAAGCCATAAAATTTAATAAAGATCCATTAAATCTAACAGAAAAATATCATATAAGAACTATTAATGTATGCCCTTAAACTAATCAAATTAGGACATGAGATATATAGTTAATTAAGTGCACACCAATTACTAGCTTTAGTAGTGCAAGGTTTCCTTTCATGTTGGTGCCATGATTGACTATTATGAAAACACTAATTGGATGAAGCCTATACAGCTTAAAAGGTTTTACAAAGGAATTGCAATATGTTGCAATTATGAGATCCTTGTGCATCAATGCCAAGTTCCTAAAAACATTCTTGGTCATTATATTATCAAGGTAAGGCATTAGTAATGCTAAAAGATCAACACATGTTAGCCTTTTATTTATGAAGTAAACAATCGATCTCATAGGTTGAAGTATGTGAGATACTTAAGATGGCATGGGGGTGCATATTTTGTGGGAACAAGTTAAATAAACCTAGCCCATATGAGAACTCCATTTGGTATTAGTCACTTAAGTGTCTATGAAATACGTTTTCATATGCTGCACATATAAATAGTCCTTAAACTTATGATACCAAATCATCTTATATGGGCACTGTCATATTGGTTTATCTAAAATGGGTCATAACTAGTGATGCCTAAGGTAGGGTACTTTCGGTATGGCATTAAGCATATGGAAGATATGGATGATCCAAATAGGATTCCCTATTCCCAGTAACATTAAAGATGTATCTCGAATAATATGGCTAATTAGATTAAAATTTCAAGCCGAGGCATAGTGAATTATAAGAAATACTTCCTCATAGATTCATGATCATTAACCACAAGTTAAAAGACCTAACACGGATTCAAGCATGAGTAAACACTACACAATGCTCATGCTCATTTAAACTACATGGTGAAAGGACAAAATTAAACTGTTAGGCTAGTTACTGAAAGGTTTTAATGAGGTCACATTGACTCTTCAACAGTTGGGTGATCATGAAAGGTTGCTAGATCTCGTTGTTGATTTGTGAACATGATTAACTAAATTAATGATGTCTATTGCTAACATCTTGGGAATCTAATGGGTCATACACAATAAGATGGAATCTAGGATTTAATTAAGTTTGACATAATTAAATAAAAGATAAATCAATTGGAAGACTTAATTGAATATTTTTATTAAGATTTGTTTAAGATATAAAATTAGATTTGAGAAATCTAAATTTTTGTTATTTTTTTAAGACATGGTGGGTAAATTTGTCTTATCTAAATAATGTCCAAGTTAAGAGATACCACATATAGGTAGATAATGTTTGCCCTGGTGAAGATAGATTTTTTTCAACATTAAAAGCTTAATTTTGAATCAAACTCCTACCTTGGTTAAATTACTTAGTCGATTGGGTTTCAATAATTTATCTTATGTTATAATTATTATATACTTATATTTATTAGATAAATTAGATATGGATTATTTATATAATAAATAATAGTTTTAATTATTTGATTAAAATTATTATGAAACCTAATACTAACTTACCTATGGAACACCCAAATGGGTTTTTTGAACCCATTCATCATGCTTAGGCTGATTTGTTCAACAAATATAGGAAAGTCTTATGATCAAACTAAACTTTCTTAATTTCACTTTGAGAAGTAAATTTTTGTTCAAGTATAAGTGTGAAGGGGGTAAAAAAACCTAAACATCATTCAGATTAAAAAAAGGTGAATTGAAAAAGATGGTTCTCTCAAGTTTTCACCATGGTTGCTGCCCTTAAGGAAGGAAAACCACCAATATCACCACTTTCTTGCTCCTTACGAGACTGTATCCTCCTTCATTTTGGTACAAAATTCATCATAGAGTCATTCTCTGCTTTTATGAAAAAAAGGTTATCCTTTGGATACCTTTTGGTTAAGGCTTGTTGAGCCTTCTGGCTGGCATTAGAGATCCACTAAACCTTATGAAGGCTCTAATGACCATCTATATGGATAACTGTAAGAGGTAAGACATGCGTGCTACTAGTGATCTCAGAGATCCTTTCAAAAAGCCATTGCAACCACTCTCAACAATCTTTTGGATTGATTTTAACTCCAGATTATGATATCTAAGAGTCTGGTATTGCCTAAATAAATGGGTGATTTAATTTCATTAAATAATTTTAAAGTTCACCATGCCTAAGTCCCTTCCAAAATATCTACGACAAAGTCTAGCTATTTTTATATTTAGGAAACATTTAACATCCGACAAATGCATGAGGTTGGACATTACTAGAATTCAATTTTTTTTAGAAACTTCTAAAAAAATTTGGATTTTCTCATTTAAATTAAGGATCTATGAAGAAACTTCAAGATTAAAAAAATTTGGAGAAAGTTCCTATGGAGCAAGAAGATTTAATGAAGCCACCAATATTTTCAATGTTTAATCACTTTAGTACATTCTTAGCATAAGGTTCAATGTTTGATCATTTGAACATTTGTTCAGCTCAAAGGTTAATTTTTTAATGGATAAGAGAAAAATGCACTGAAGCTTCTGTAAGTAAGTTAATACTCATCCATTCAAGGCTTGGAAGTCTAAACTCCAAAAAAGTTAACATAGCTAAGAACAAAGCCTTCCACCTTAAAGGATTCAAGGATTTTTATAGCAAATTTTCTTCTAAAATGAAAAGGCAAAGTAAATGGGAAATAACTACTAATGGAGTCTTGAAGACTAGAAAGCACATAATGGTCATAACTAAAGAAGTTACATCTTTAAAGGAATGAACTTTGTTTCTAATCATATATTTGTTAAAAAAGATGATTTAAAATCCTATAAGGGAAAAACCAAAGAAATTGCTCCATCATTTGAAGAAGAAAGACAAAGCTACTATATTTATACTAGCTTATGGCGTGGAAGCTATTCTTCCATTTCAATGATAAATTTCAACATTTTAGATTGCAGTACAAGAAGGTTTTTCTAGTAAAAACAATACAGGCATGCATACAGCAAGTTTTTGAAAGCATTGTCATGCTTTAAACAAAAATAATGCTTCTAAGTAAGAACTTAAATTGTTATGGTACTTTTAAGCACAAGCTTAAATTGTTCCTTTAAAAGAATTATGCTTCTAAGCAGGAGCTTAAACTATTCCTTTAAAAAAATGCTCGTAAGAAGATCTTAAACTATCGTATTACTCCTAAGCAAAAGTTTAAACTACTCATTCAAACAAATGCATGCACGGTTAAAAATCCCTTTCAAGATAACCTAGGCAAAAGTTTGGGCAAAAAAAATTTTGAACTATATTATAGTACATAGGCAGCTTGGTTTTTTTGCCAAGTTCAGTCAAAATGAAACAAAAAATTGTTTGATGCAAACTTTATTTTTTATTTACTCGAAGTTACCAGTGTCATGATTGTGTTTGAATTTTCTATGTCATGACTTAATTTTCTTTTGAGCCAAGGAAATCTTTTACAAATGAAAAGTCATTTGGAATTTAGTTTAAGCTTAACACAAAGCTTTGATACAAAAGTACTTTGGAAAGCTCTAAACATGGAAAGAAAATACAATTTTGGCATCAAGTTTCTTAAACAATTATCAAAATAATTAAGTCAAAAAAAGAGTTAAGGCTTCCATTTCAAATTCTTCAAGTCTTTTCTAGAAGTTTTTAACATCTTTCACAACAAAGCTAAGTTTTTGGCTTCATTCTCATTGTGGAAAGTAAATGACTTATTCAAACTCTTTTCTTTATGATATAGAGGTCCAAGTTGCCTAAATTGAAGATTTAAGATCAGGATTGACTTCATGACCCATAGGTATCAATTTCTTTTCCTCTTAGATCAAGTTAAGTGAAGATTCAAGGTTATTCGACTTCTAAACTTATGCAAATTAGTGTTCTATGATGTTATTCAATGAAGAAAAATTAATGGACTTAACTGCATATAATACATCAAAGATATTATGGACATCACTAGCAAGTGAAAAAAAACTCAATTGAAAGGAGCACAAACAATCTTTGGTTGAGTGTTTTCCTAAAAAATAGTTGCGAGCTCTAATTAACTACTAGATATCATTTTATTAGCACTAAACGATCATGTTGAAACAAACATCTTTTTGGTTAGCAATGGAGTTTGAAACATCAATTCCAACCACATTTAAAGCTTTCATATTTTCCTTTTAAATTTGCATTGGCTGAAACTTTGGTTTTCTATTACAAAGGCTTTTCCTTAATGATGTCTTTTAGAGATTTTCTTTTCTTTAGTGATGTTTAATAGGTACTTGAAACTAAACCTTGAAATATGTCCAAATTAGTCCTCTACCTTGATGTCCATACAATAGTCTTATGCTTAAGTAGCATCAATCTTGAGATAAAGCTTAAGTATTTGGTGCTTTTCTACATTAATCATCCTTTTTGATAGTGCAAAATCTTGGAAATTAATTTTCCTTGGCATCAAGTTTAATCATACTCCATCTTTCATGATATTGATACTAACATCTTAAATGAATCTTCCTTGATCATCAATTTTGATTTGTACACTATCTTTTGCCATCTTGATGCCATAATCTCTATGACAAATATTCTGCTATCATCAAGTTCACTGCTTAGTCTATCTATCAACATCTTAATACTTGCAACATTATGGGAAAAATCTTCCTTTGTCATTATTTTGAAAACTTTAAGGCACATAGAATGACTTTATCATAAAACTTAGATAGGCATACCTCCAACCTTATGCAAATCTCTTAATTAAAGCTTATTTAGTTAGAAGACAACAAGCATTAATTCAAAGACAATCTTAATAACACTTGAACGCCATCATTATTTCATATGAAGATAATTAACTAATAGTCTCATAGGTTTTAAAGCCTTAAAGAGAATTACCTCATAATCTCAAAACACTTTAAGTTTAGAAGAGAACTATCCATTAATTTCGAAGGCATTAAAAACAGTTCTTCAAGAATATTGAAAATCTTAGAGGATAATTCTCTAAAAGCTGTGAAGAAAGATTCATGATATATGCTTTTTTAGAAATTATGCAAATTCACAAGAATCTTGAAAATATTAAAGGACAATTCTCCAAAAGTAATTAATGAAATTTTTCATTATACGCTTCTTTAAAAATTATGAAAATTTTTAGTTTATCAAACCTTGTGTGATTTATGCTCTGGACATGAAGATTAGATTGAACTTACCTTCAGAGAAGATTGTGAAACTTGAAAAAGTTTTATCAAACAAACTTACAAAGTGGTAGCAAAATCGAACAGGGTCCAAATTGATCAATATCTATTAATATTGGCATATTGATAAGAAGATATTTTTTTTTCTAAATGTCCTAATCTCCATCGAAAAGAATTGATAAGATAATTTTTGTGTTCTTTGAAGTATACCATGATGATGCTATAAAAATCATAAAAAGAGAATTAAAAAAATCTATAATCTCCTTGGAAAAAAAAGATAAGTGACCACAAGATTGAATAATATGAATGCATGAAATCATAGAAATTATGTAACAATTATGGGCAGCTTGGAAGCACTAATTAAATGGCCTCATGCCAATGATTTGCGATAAGATTCAAATGTGTGGTAAGCAATATATATGGCTATAAGGTGACACATAGAAAAAGAAAATAATTTTCAACATACACAAACCTAAGATAATAATGCATGGCTATTTAAATTATGGCTTGATGGGTTGATTCTTAAAATTTTCCTTCATAAAAGGCATTGGTCAAGCTGACATATGCATCGTAACAACATAGGATGCATGAAAAAGGATGAAGACATAAGATATGTGGCACATTAAAATATAATGAACATATGAAATTCATGAGGTTCATTTATGGCTAAAGTATAAAGAAGTAATTGATTTATCATGCAAAGACAAAGAACATGGGTTGCATGTAATAAATGTGAGGATAGGATATAAAAGATGAATTTGTCAAGAATTTTTGCAAGACAATTGAAAGAATAATTAAAGGGATTGAATTCTTTAGTATAGATTATATCATGAAAACCATGACAAGGGTAACAACACAAAAAGAAAAAAAAAGAGATTTTCTTGTTGAGCCCTCAAACATTTAATAATTTTTTTCAAATTGAACAATAATTAAGGGGATATGAAACTATATGGTGAAAACCATGACAAAGGCAATGACACGAAGAAAAATAGAGACTCACTTATCAACCTTCTAACGTATAACAATCTTTTTAAAAATCTTTTATATGCAAATTAGCTAAAGAGGTGTTGCTTTTATAGGAAAGAAATCCAAGTTAATATGGTTAAGGAATAAAACTTAGTTGCTTAAGAACTTCTTTGAGGTTATGTAGGCTTTTTTTCATATAAAGAAAGCATTGCAAACAGGTGAATGAAATGTGCTAGGAGATAGCAGTGAGGAAAATTAGACTAGTCCCTAAAGCAATGAATATAGCTGTGGGTAGTGGTTGGTAATGTGAAGGAAATAAAAACATGGTGGAGTAAATTTGAGTGGTTGAGAACAAGGTTGAGAGAATTGTAAAAAATCTTAGAGAGAAAATTTAAAATGCCAATAATCCAAAAGTCTCTTAACAAATTGTGAGAACTTTTATTTATAGATGTTAGGAATATGAGTTACATAACTAAGTATTAAATAGGAATAATGATAGAAACTATCAATTACTAAGATGCTAATGTCTTGTTTAGTAAGGATTTAGATTATTGATAGTAATAGTGAATAGTGAACAAGAATTCACTAGTTGTTCTGAATGAAAAGAGGAAGCAATCATACTTTAAGAAAAGGTAGAGAAGACCTCATAACTATCTTTGTATCTAATCCACCAAACCAAACTCTCTAGAACATCTTAATAGTGAAACCAACCTAAGAATCCTATAATATTCAAGGGTTATTTCCATTTATTCTATCATTGTGAAGTAGTATCAGGTGAAACGTTTACTGTAGAATACTTCTTCATGGAGGTATCTTTTCACGAAAATATTATTATATGAATGATTTGATCCATGAAGATGTTTTGAATGGATCTATCCTAAACATAGGTTGTTCTGAGCATGAGTTATTTTGAATATAGACTATTTTAAACGGGAGCTGTTATAGACGTAAGCTATTCTAAACGCAAGCTATTCTGTTTAGGAATGGTCTTGAACATAAGCTGTTTTGAACAAAAGCTGTTTTGAACAATACATTCATAAATTTGTAAAGCTTTGATTCAAACTTAAGTTAAATGGCACGGATAATGAATCATTCACTAGCCTAACTCCTTAGGATTTCAAATGGATCTATGACTTTATTTCCATGGACCCCAAATGATCGACATTCATATATCTAAGGCCTTAATGCATGACTAGGATTGCCAAACATGCGAGATATCTCTGTTTCAGCATTGGCAATGCTATGACCATAACTTGAAAATTTTTTTCAAACCTTCAATGGTGGTTTCTAATTTTTTTGGTATTTTTCATTTAAAGGGCATCAAATCAAATCTCTAAAGATATCTCGTCTATTTATGGATGTGCTCGAATAAAAGAGTTATGATTTTTTGAACCTTCATTGTCTGAAACCCCTAATATCATCGATCAATATTCTATTTAGGCTGTTTTAGCTGATAAAATGATTTTTATGGATTTTCTAAGTATTTTTCTTAAAACATGAAAATCCCTTTCTAGAAAGCTATTATTTGTGATTTTCTGAGTTTAAACGAGTCTGAGATGATTTTTTAAAGTTTGTTGCACCTATCTTATTCACCTACTACTGCACTAAACCATGTTTTCTTTTAAAAATAATTTTCTCCTAGTAGGCAATTTTGTAGGATTTTTTTAACTATTTTTATATTAATCCTTATCGAGTTACTTTTTCAATGATCTTCATCACTTAATACCCTTCAATGAATATGAAATAAATTCAAAAAGATAGACAATGAAATGTTGTCCCCTATTTTTAGCTTTAATTAATATTAATTACTTTTCCCTAAATTCCCTTTTGAGGCATTTAGATCCCTAGGAAAGAGTCTCATTGAAACCCCAATGAATTTTTGAGTCATGTTGGAGTCCTACTAGGCTCAAATTAAAACCAAACACTCTTAAAAATTAATCTTTTTTTCTTGTTTAAATTATCAATTTTAATTAAAAACCATAACTTTTATAAAAAATACCCAAAAATATTTCATTTTTTTCAAAACTTAACCAATTTTTTGTTCCCATGGATTTTTCAACCCCGATTTTCAAAATTTCATCAAAAATAAAATTTTCTCTCTCCCAAATCACCTCGTACTTTTTAATCAAAACTTCGATTGCCACACCTTAAGCAAAAAGTAAGTCTAAATGTGTCTTAAAAGTGTTGATTTGGCTATTTATGGATAATCAATGATAACTACAAAATACATCCTCACAGTTTCTCCTCTTTTATCTTCGCATGTTTTATTTTTTGCAATATTTATTACATTAATTTATGCCTTACTAATACATTTCATTTATTGATTATAATTTAGCATTCATTCTTTGAAAAAAAAAATTTCTAAAAAACCTAAGATAATATTCTTTGTTGATATCCCTCCAATGCTCAACATGAAATATCATAGTCAAAATTAAAAATCCAGAATCAATCTATTAAAAGTTTTATGTTTCTCCATCTTTTTTGGTCATATAAAAAAGGAGTTTGAATTTACATGAAAACCTTGATTTTCTATTTCCAAAAATTGCATTATAAAGGGGATCATACAAACCAAGAAAACTAAAAACTAAGATAACCCATGGCTAGATGGTATTGATTTAGGGTGGGGGTGCTAATCCTTCCCCATGCATAACCAACTCCTGGATCCTTCTAACAAACTTTGGAAATGCGTAAATTGTAGAATCAAATCTCTGACTTTTGTCACTTAAGATACCAATTTTAATAGATGTCCAACCATAACTAGCCCAAATGATATATGGCAACTTCAAATGCTCAGCCATTTTATTGTGGCCTTCAAAGGTTATTCAAACAAGTAATTCATTCGATGACCTTCCCCATCCAAAAATAACAAGAAACACTTATCTCTCTCCCTATCATGCTTAAAAATCCTAGTCGAGGATCATTTCCAAGTCGAATGCACCTTCAATGATTGGGTGTATGTTATGACATTCTTAATTTTATTTTCATTTAAATCAACTCTTTTTGTGAAAATTCATCTTGACTTTTTAACATATTTGCTTGATATTTGGCAGTATTAAATTTATTTATTTCATGCATATGTTTCATTTTATGTGTTCGTGTCACTTTTTTATTTCTCTTGCTATTTGGTGTTGAATGTGGAAAACAATGTTGTTGGTATAATTTTGGTGTCTCGTATAATCACTTGGTGGTCTAGGCTCATGTAAGAGCCATGTATGATTTTTTTTTTTCAAAATGAAAGAAATAAATTAGTGGTTTTTATGCTTTATCCAAACCTATAAGGGGATTTGTGGCAATTTTCCTTTGATTTTAAGGTCATTAAAGGTGTTTATGCAATATTTAAGATTGTTAGATCAAATTAAGGAATAAACTAAGAGTTATGAATTAGTTCTTTTAACAATTTAATCTTAAAATCAACTTTAATAAAAAATTAAGATTAAATAAAGATAAAGATAAGTTAAGAATGAGAAAATTAGGCATGAGATATATAAAAGATCGATCCTTGAACTTAAAGCCAATGTTCCTTTCTATCACTTCCTTGCCAAGGTGATTTCTGCAATCCACTAGTGAAAATGTTACCTTTAAGGCTAAAGTATAACCTTACAAGACTATCCTTTGAAGTTAAGATAGAACCTTCTAATTCCCCTAAAAAATCTACCTGAATTCTTTGTTTTGACTTAATCTCATAGAAATCCCCTATAAAATGAATAAATGTTTGCAAACAAATCAAAGCCTGTAATAGGTAGGTGTTTGCCAGATTTTAAGTGCAAGGAATAAAAGATACAAATGAAGTTGAATAATACAAGTGATTACAAATATGATGATAATGAAAAACTTGAAGAATTTTGAGCTTGCTTGAGAATTTCTTGATCAATCTTGGTATCCATTGTTGTTTGAAGTGTTCTAAACCTCTATTTATAACTTAAGAATAAATTATGGATGTTAGGTATTAATTAGTTGATGGAGAGCCGTTATGAGCTTTATAAATACATATTTACTTTAAACTTGTGCCAATGTATTGATAATCAAGTGTGCGTATCAATACATTGCTTAAAAAGTATGACCTTACAAACCCATGTATCGATATAGCTATATCATGTATCAGTACAATCTGTAGGGTATCAATAAACATAAAGCCTCTATCAATATAATTAATAGTTTCAGAATACTTAACCTAATGTCAAGCATTGTATCAATGCAAAAACTTTTTTAAACATGTTTAGGAATATTTCATACATTTTAAATCATGTAAAAGCTTTTTTGCAATTTTGAGAAGTTTAGGCATAGTTTAGAAAACTTTTCCATATTACAGTTATTAGGTTATTTTCATCACAAGGTCACCCATTTAGGGTGTTTTGGTCATTTAGATGCATTTCATGCATTTTAAATCATGTGGGCACTTTTTTACAATTTTAGAAAGTTTAGAGACCTTTTAGCAAACTTTTTCATATTGAGGCTATTTATGTCATTTTTATCACAAGGCCATTCATATAGGGTGTTTTGTCATTTTACTGCATTTCATTCACTTTTAAACCATGTAAAGATCATTTTGCAATTTTAAAAAGTTTAGGGATCTATTAGCAATTTCTACAATTTAGGTCATTTTTAAGCCTAAAGTTACTCATCTAGGGTAATAGTGTCTTTTCCACAAAAATTGACTCACTAGATTTAAGCCCATACCTTATGTCGAGATCAAGTTTTAATTTAGTTTAAGATTCTTACATTCTGTACAAATCGAGTCCTTTAGGTTTAGGTCTGTATTTTTTATCGATCTCGAGCCTAGTTTGTTTATGTTTCATACTTCCAACAAAACCAGGCCTTAGATCAAGTGTTGCTTTTAATTATTAATAAAATCCATGTTTTTAAAAAAAAATCAAGGCAATATCCTGAGTTAAAATAATCCATTAATGTTCCTCCAGCATAAGGAAGTTATCTTATTAATTCTTCTAAGCAAAGTAATATCTTCTTTGAATGAGTAAACTTGAAAGTTTTGAAATTTCACAAAACAAAAACTTGCATATTCCTTGGTTTCTCTAGTGAAAGTGAAAGATATTTTAAATTTCAAAGTGTTAAAAAACCAATTTACTCATACAGAAAATAATAAAAAATTTTCAAATACGAAAGTTTAATTAAATAACGGAAATCAAAATCAATTTAAATCAAGATTTAGGTTGAACATAATTAATAAGTACCAATTTATGAGCATCTCGAAAAGGACAAGACTCACTCTTTGGTAACCAACTCCCAAACTCTTTCTATGTGATCTCTGGTTTATATACAAATCTCAGAGTTTGTTTTTGAAGGTTTCATTACTCTCAAAAGATGAACTCTAATAGGTAACCAATGTCATCTAGCTAAAATAGATTGGTTGTGACTCCAAGTCAATTGGGCATTTTGTAATGGTCATCTAGGTTTAAGTTAGGCGTGCAATTCACTCCGACAATTTAGTTCCTACACAAAGAAAAAACTAATTTACCCATCTAAGTCTACTGCATCAGGTTCGCACACCAACATGTTGCAATAGTTGAACCACATCAAAATTCTCTAGTACATTTCACAAAACAAAATGGACAAAATTAAAGTTTCGTGTAAGTTAGCAAATATGGATCCATCCATCCATTTCACTTCTTTGATAAATTTGCTATTTTTTTGCATTTATAATGCGAAAAAGATAAGCTCTAATAGTTTTTTTATATAGTTTATAACTGCACACAGCGGAAATTTATTATATTTTTTAATTTGAAACATTATACCGAGTGGTCAAAATTGAACACTATCATAATGTTCTAAAAAAGCATTTGAGATTGGGAACATGGGAAAGGTTCACAACCAAATTGTTGCTAACTTGATCAAAAATATAAATCTTTGATTTATGAGTTATTAATGAATTAGCCATTACTTATAAATTACATATGAAGATATTTTATGATTATTATTATTTATAGACTATGTTTTTAATTTGTAAGTCGATTTTGTTTTGTGTATTATCATTCATTAAAAGACTTTGTTCGTTATGATTTTTCAAAAAGGAGTTTGATCAATTAAAATATCAGGTTGGAAGTAATTTAAAGTATGTTAAAGGTATAACAATATTTTTATGTTTTTAATATCTAATTGGCAACAATTTCTAAAATTTTAATGTAAAACACTAGCATATTAAAATTTAAAAAAAAAATTCAAAATATTGAATAAGACATACGCTAACTTGAAAAAATTCATTTAAAAGGAATGTTATTTAAGTAAACCAAAAAAATGCAATTATATATCGCTTATGGTAATTTGAAGCAAAACCAAAGCTTATTTAAATTATTATATCAAACAGCTTATTTATAGCAAGTAGCTTTTAAGAATTAAATTATTAAACAATTTATACTTTATTTTTTAATTTCTTACATTTTTCGTAAGAAATTCATTTTAACTTATAAGTTTAAAAATAGCCAAACAAACCTATTTGGCCTAGCTTTTTTTTTTTTTTTTTGCTTAAAATCTATCATGAAAGCTCTTATGAAAAATAAAAACTTTAAAAATTAAGCTAAAGCTTTTTAGAAATTTTAATTTTATAGACTTTTTTCATAGATGCTAGGTTAACATTTAATGAATTAGGATTTTTTGAAATGAAAAAAAAAATATGTAAAAATGTAGTGTGTTTTTAAAAATAAAGATAAGAAAACTCTTATTTCTAGCTTTTTTGAACTTTTTTCTCTATTTTATTTATTAAAAAAAAGTTAGCTTTCTTTTAAGAGCTTCTAAAAAAATTGTTTAGCTTGATTTCTATTTTTAAAAAGCTACTCTCAAATCTTGTTTCATTAAAAAATGAGATTAACCTTATTTTTTAAGATCAAAGTCTAAAAGACACTTAAAATAGCATTTTTTTAATTCAAGTTCGAAAGACGTTGGATCAAAATTTTATTAAAAAAATGAATCAAAAGATTTTTTTTTATTTTAAAAACTTCTAGAAATGGTAACTATCAAAGTTTGATAATTAAAATTTGTATTTGTCTCCTACTTTTCCCGTTACATTTTACGCATGAAAAATCTGTAGTAATAGTAGCAATAAAAGTCCACCAAAGTCCGAAATTTCCCAATTACCAGCGCGGGGAGTGTTAATGTCTTCTTGATCATAGGTTTGACGAGGCTTTGGAGGTTCTCAAACAGAATCAGGAATTCATCTGCTAGCTTAAAGAATGTTAAAAGGGTATCGAAATTCAGTCTCCAGGACACACTCCAATCCGAAGTTAGCATTTTTAAAGGACTAGTGGGAAGACAAGAAAAATAAGCAGGAAGAATGAGCATTGCTCTAAACGCTTCTGTTTTCCCTTATCATGGTCAACGTTTACCTATCTTTATATTCCTACCTACCTAGTGCTTGGAGCTATTCATGTATATAAGCTAGGTCTCTGCTCTGTTTGGAGCTTCTAGTTCGTTGTGACCCATCAACTGCTCTACATGTCAAAATCAAAGTGAATAGAGATTCAAGCAGATATAAAAGTAAAATGTAAAACAATATTCTCTCTCTCTCTCTCTCTCTCTCTTTTTTAACTTTTGTTATTGCAAGTAAAAAACAAAACGTGTTTGCTTCTACATAAATATAAAAAAAAATATTTTTATAAAATTAAGATTAAAATATTTAACATAATAAATTATTAAAATATGATACATTCACTATATCTCTCGTTAAGTAAAAATGATATTTTGAAAATAAAAATATTTTTTCAAAAGATAATTATTTAAAAAAAGAAATGCTCTTTCAAGGAGAAATGTATGATTTATTTTAAAAAAATAAACATACTTAAACAGTTCTAGCTTTTTATATATATTATGATATTGAACAGTTTAATTGAATTTTCCTAACTAACAAATTTATCATTATATAAAATACAAATATTTGAAATAACATTAACTATTATTACATCTTAGCTATTTACCTCTTGCCTATCATATAAAAATCTTGTATGTTACTCTTTATTTTTAGTTTAAAATTTTACAACAACTTCTAAGTAAAAAAAAAAGTAATATGTAAATAAGTAACAAAAGTGAAACATTCTAAATATTTTAATGGGACATGTTTACTATCAAGTAAAGAAAGCAAATTACTAGTCTAAAAATGGTTAAATGCATTAATACCACCAAATTTGGGTTAAACTTAGAAGCATAGATGGAATTTTGAAGCTCATGACATTTTTCTTTAAAATTAATTTACAATATTTTGTTTAGTTAACTTTTTTCTCATATATTATGGATCATTTAATTGTAAATAAAACATTATAGATATATGTTATGTATTAATTTTATATGTTTTATGTTTTCAGAGGAAGGATCCTATGGACTTTATGTTTTCTTTTATCATTCCATATTAATCTATTATTAATTAGTGGTTTCATCAACTGCATTTGAAAATAACATCCTAAATCTTATCCAAATTAAAAAAAAATTCCAAAATATTATTGTCACTCTATTACAAAATCCGTGAACACGCCTATCAATTAATAAAGTTATTTTACAACAAGAAATTATTTCATCTATTATCAAAGTTTTTAAATTTTGAGTTCTGAATTAAGAAAATGACACATATTTTTTAAGGTATATTAAAAAATATATACAATGCAACAGATTGTTTACGTTGGTGTAGCTTGTAGAGTTAAAAAATATGTGAGGAGTTTATAGTGGAAAAACTAGACAGAGCTATTTGTAATCCTAAATGGCTTGAGAATTTTGAGCAGGCTTCTCTGCTTAACTTGCCTGTTATTAGGTCAGATCACGGGCCGATGTTTCTTTTTACAAAAAGAGGAAATGCTCTTTGCTAGAAGACCTTATAGGTTCGAAGCTATATGGTTATGACACCCCCTTTGTAAAGAAATAAGCAAGGAAGCTTGGTCTATCGAGGGGTTCCCCTTTCTTGCTCTAATGGCGAAGCTGAAAATTACTAAAGAAGCTCTTCAGACTTTGAATAAAGAATGTTTTGTTAACTTGAAGAGAAGGAAACAAGACCTTGAAAAAGCTCTGGAAAGAGCCTAATTAAACCTTGCGGGCATTGATGCTGTCATGAAAGAGAAGGAAATCAGGAACCAACTGGAGGAATTATTGGAACAGGAACAAATTCATTGGATGCGGAAATCAATTGGATTGTGGAGGGAGAAAGAAATACCAAATTCTTTCATGTGATGGTGGCTAGATGAAAAGTTAAAAATCAGATCTCTGGGATAAAGAATGAATCATATTTATGGATTGAAGACCAACAAACCATTAAGAGTTTATTTGAAACACTTCCATCACTTATTTAACACTCCTGAAGCATACTCGATAGAAGAAATGAGGGATTTGCTTAGAAAGAGGTTAAAATGGTTGTCTTTGGTATAGGTGCGTTGAAGGCTCCTGGACCCGATGGTACACCAGTAATCTTCTTCCAAAAAATAGGATGTAATATCTCCGTCGGTTGCCTCTGCAACTTACCCTTCTTAAGAACTTGATTCTTGCTCAAAGAAATGAACCGCACCTTTATTACACATCCCTAAAAAACCCTCGATTTCTGTTGACCAGTTTCGGCCTATTAGCTTGTGCATTGTCAGGTACAAAATAATTAGCAAAAACCTATTGTTGGTAGTCTGGTCTCACCATCCCAAAATGCTTTTGCTGAAAAGAGACAAATCACTGATAATATAATGCTGGGAGCTGACATTCTTCATGTAATCCGCAATAGGAAAAAGGGGGTGTTTAAGTGCTTTAAAGATTGACATGAGCAAAGCCCGCGACAAGATCAGTTGGAATTTTCTCGGAGTCGTGTTGGAAAACCTAGGTATCGACACGCATTGGATAAAATTGATCATGGTGTGTGTAACACTTATCAAATCGTTATTAATGCTGAGCCGTCAGTTTCATTTTCTCCAGAAAGGGCTAAGACAAGCTGACCCGCTTTCCCCATATCTTATTATTTTGTGTCAAAACTTTCTCTCTCAGTTGCCATACAATGCTGAACTCTCAAAAAGTATTTATGGTATCAAGATTAGTGGAAAAGCTTACCTATCAGCCATCTTCTATTTGTGGATGATAGCTTTATCTTCTTTAGAACGCCTTGGGAGCCTTGCCATAGAATAAAGTGCATTTTGGACCAATTCTGTAGTTTGGCTGGCCAAAGAATCAACTTTAACAAATCAAATTTGTTTGCTAGCCCAAATTGTCATCCCGAATTTAGAAGAATGTTCCACATTTAGCTCCAGGTCAAGATAATAGATAAACCTGGCAAGTATTTAGGTTTTAATCTTGATCATCCCAAAGCCTTTATTTTCTTTAGAACGCCTTGGGAGTCTTGCCATAGAATAAACTGCATTTTGGACTAATTCTGTAGTTTGGCTGGCCAAGGAATCAACTTCAACAAATCAAATTTGTTTGTTAGCCCAAATTGTCATCCCAAATTTAGAGGAATGTTCCACGTATTGCTCCAAGTCAAGGTAATAGATAAACCTGGCAAGTATTTAGGTTTTAATCTTGATCCCAAAGCCAGAGGTAAGTTTTTCCAACCTTTACTTGACAAACGGGACAGTAAACTCGCCCACCGTAAGGCTAAGTTGATGTCATCTGCGGGAAGATACACGCTTATTAAATAGAGTTTATCTAGCATCCCCATTTATTATCTCTCTTGTTTTAAGGGCCCTCTTTCTTGATACAGTTAATAGAGTTATTAGAAATTTTTGGTGGGGACACAATGAGGGACAAAGAAAAATCCACTTCCGAGATTGGAATAAATTTTGTCGTCTGAAATCTCGAGGGAGATTAGGCCTTGGGAAGACAAAAAAACATGAATCAAGCTCTTTTAGATTGGCAAGCATGGAAGATTGTTACGAAAGAAAGTTGGCTGCTTGATGAAACTTTGGGCAATAAGTACTGTCAAAGAAATAAATTCGTGGAGGTACATTCTCACCCTGGGGATTCTTGGGTTTGGAAAAGCATATTTTTTGGAAGCGATTTATGTTGGCAAGGACTTGATTGACAGTTTTTGGCGTGGAAAAACTGCTCCTGTTTTAAAATGGTAAAATTCCAATCAGTGGGCCTTTCTACCCAAGAACTGGAAGTTGTCATGGATAAAAATAGAACTTGGAATCAGCAAGTTGTCTCCTTGATTAATTAAAACTTAGCATCTAACATAACGGAAAAAAAAAATTCTTTCTCTTACTTTGGGGGTAGGGATACCTCTGTCGGTCAAAACAACTAATTGCTAGCTGTGAAAAAGCATTTCACACCGACTCTAATGAATTCTGTGCTTCTATTCCAGGACAAGCTCATGTTTTTTTCTCCTTCTAGAAGTCCAAATCAGACTTTCCACATTCTCATGGCCTGGAAACAGGGTTCAAAGGATATGGGATGCTTTCGTGGTTAAATCCTAGCATGGACAAGATCATCTCAAGTCCCACAAGACGGTGAATAATCATGATTCTTGTTTTATTAGGCTATTCATCATCCGTGAAGTACTCATCATATGTAAAAGCATGTCCCGTCACCCACGTTGCATCTGGAGTAGAGACAAACTAGTCCTTAATCTTGTGTTGAAACATAATATGAAGATGCACTAGCAATTTTATCCCACCTACGATGGTATTAATACTCTTCAAGCTTGCAATAATGGCTTGGATATCACGAAGCTCAGGCCCCTAGCACAGAAGGAAGCAAACAAAGTGGCTGCAATTACATAAAAATGCCTCAAGCGTTTTTTGGCCCTCGACTGGTTCTGTTTTAATGCTTTCTCTCGGTATTTTTACACAAATATTATAAATTTTTTATTTATTTATCGATTTACAATGATTTTCAAATTAATTTTTAAAATATGATTTTTTTTTTTCTCTGTGTGCTACAAATTCGCTACGAGAAGAGGCATGGGTTGTTGGAAAGAGTCCATACAGTATGGTGAGTTCCCAATTAGGGAGCCACTAAATAGGAAGTTCCTAGGAAAAATTATAAAAAATTGAAATAACAAATTGAGAAAATAATTTCAAAAAAATGATATTTAAATTATTAATAAAAAGATAGAAATTACTTATCTATCCCTTTTTGATCTATTAACCGACTCTTCCTCATATATATATATATATTACATTAGAAGAAATCTGATTTTTCATGCATCTATACTAAATTTAATATACTCACACAACATACCCAAAACTCACAATAACTCTAAACTATTAGCATTTATCATTACTATCATATCAAAAATTAAAAATATATAATATTTATCCAAGTATAAATCTAAAATTGTACCATTTGTCTTATTATTATAGAAAAAGAAAACATATATGTTGGGAACTGATAAGTGCTTAATTTTATATAATTTATTTTTCTATTTTAATCTTTTCTAGTTATTTTTTATGATTATCACAAGCATTTTTTTTGCAGGATTTAATTGGATAAAAAATACAAAAGAAGCAAAATTGGCTAAGTTAGAGAATTTGTATAGGTTTTGAATTCTAATGAGCTGATCTTAAAGAACTTTGATCACACTAGAAGAAGTTGAAAGATAAAGTTCTACATGGGTTAAGAGTTTGAAAGCTGAAAGAATTACCTTTGAAGATTATATTTTAGATTATATTTATCTCTTCGATAAATGAAGACAATCAACCCACAAATCCAACTTTATGGCTACATTCATAAAGATGATTGCACATAACCTCTCAAGAGATCAAGATAAAGATTAGATATTAATTTTTTATTTTTATAAATTAGTTTAATTATCTTTATCCCTAGTTTTAGTTGAATTCTTTCCTTACAAATAGAGAGGAGTTAAACAATTTTGATCATCTCATTCTTATTCTTCATCTCTATTGTATTCATTGTTTTCTAAACTATGCCTTTCTAAGTTTTTTTTATTTGGCAGTAAAAAGATTTGCCAGCTTTTATATTATTCATCATGAGAAATAAATAAAATTATTTTCAAAGTTTTTTTTTTTTTACAAATATCTTACATTTTTCTATTTAAATATCATGGTTATATGATTTTAACTTCTAGTATGCATACTAGCAGTTTTCTCATATTTAATCTAGAGCTAGTTTAATTAATCAAATATGTAATAGTTTGATTATTTTACATAAGTAGCAAAATAACTTTAATAAGGATGGTCAAGTTTTCATTTTAAAAGTTATGAAAAATACAAGTCTTTCTTAAATAAAATTAGCTTTTGATTTTGTTAGATTTGATCAGTTAAACTTTCTTAGTTTTTAAAGCTACCTTTTAATTATATTTTAAAGCTTCTTTTAGGGTATTTAAATAATAAGGGTTAATCATAGTGCTTAACTTGGTTAACTAGGAAGTAAATACATGTTGGATTCTATAGCTGATTTATTTGTTTAAAAAAATGCATAAAAGTTTTCAATGATTGATGATGATACACTAGTAAGCAATATCGATTTACTACCAAAGTCTTTCAATTGTTAATTTTTATTAAATTATTTTTAAGGTTTTTTTATTTTATTTTAAATCAAATCCCTATTTACTTTTTATTAGATTCTACTATTTTTACATCATATAATTTCTTTTCTTTCTATTATCAAAATCAGTTTTAAACTTCTAAAGGTCCTTGTGGGATACAATCTCTACTTCCCTACACTAAAAATTAAAAAATCAAGCTAACGGAAGTGAACAATATAAACGGGTAGCATCGACAATTACCAAGTTTTTGGCGCCATTGCCAAGGACCTATTAGTTAAGTATAATTCTGATTTTGTTATTTCTTTTTATTAGATTTTATTTGTTTGTTCATTTTACAAGTATATGTCCTTTGAAAACACAAGGCTTCATAGGATAAGGCAATTCATTCAAGAAACCAAATCCTCCCCAAGCTTCAAAGCATTAGAAGTAATTGCACAAGAATCTTCGGTTTCTACATCTTCTCCAAGTCAATCACCTCCAAGGACACCATCCATCCACTCTTCGACTTCCTCAAGTGCATCAAGAGTAGAAATCATGGCCCTTGAACAGAATGTTCGGGACCGCACGTTAAAGGAGCTTGCTGTGCCAAATATCATACCTCAACCTCTTTGCATTAATTTTCTAAATTTACAACAACCGTTTGAACTCAAATCGAGTCTTATTCGCTTACTACATATCTTTCGTGGTCTTGTAGGGGAAGATCCAAATAAGCACTTTAAGGAGTTTGATATGATTTGTTCGGGGATGAAACCACCGGAGGTCACCAAAGATCAAATAAAGTTAAGGGCTTTCCCATTTTTTTAGGAGATTTGGCGAAAGATTGGCTCTACTACATTCCCTTCGGATCAGTGACTACTTGGGACGAAATGGCAAGGCTCTTTCTAGAGAAATATTTCCCAGCCTCCAAAGTCGTGAGCATTAGAAAAAAGATTTACGAAATAAGGCAAAATCAAGGGAGACATTGTACGAGTATCAAGAAAGATTCCAAAGGTTGTGTGCAAACTGCCCTCATCATCAGATCTCAAAGCAACTTTTGATCCAATATTTTTATGAAGGCTTGCTTCCCATGGAAAGAAGCATGATCGATGCAGCCTCTAGAGGTGCATTGGTTGACAAAACACCTAATAAAACAAGAGCCTTAATCTCCAAAATGGCAGCCAACACTCAACAATTTGGCACAATGACTAATAATTCCGCAAGGAATGTTGGTGAGGTGAGTACACAATCCTTGCAAAATCAAATTTCTGATCTTACTTCACTCGTGCATCAAATTGCTGTAGGAAACATACAAGTAAAAGTATGCGGGATTTGTTCAACCCAAGGACACATGACTGATATGTGTCCCACCCTCTAAGAGGACTACTCAGAGAATGTCAATATAATTAGTGGATTCTTGGGACAACCTCAAAGGAAATATAATCCATTCTCTAATACCTATAAACCCGGATGGAGAGATCATCCCAACTTTAGTTATGGAAATCAAGGAGGCAAAAATTTTAGCTTTTAACAAGGAAATCTATTGACCTCTCAACATCAACCTAGAACACAAGTTTCTAGGGAATTAGGTAACTCTCTTGAAGATATTGTAAAAATGCTTGCAACTAATCAAGTTAAATTTCAACAAGAAAATGAAGCAAGATTTATCGATTTGGAGAGACAAAGAGGCCAAATTGCAATATCCTTGAGTAAGTTGGAAAGCCAAGGTTCGAGAAAGTTACCTTCCCAAATAATGATTAATCCAAAGGAAGGAGTAAATGTTGTAACTCTCACTTATAGCAGAAAAAGAAAAGAAATTGACCAACTAGATGCAAGTAAAGTTAAATTGGTTATGGAACCCGAGACACTTTCACAAACCAAGACCGACAAAGTAGTACCTAACTCTGTCAATTTTGCTTTCAAAATTTTACCCTCTTTTCCTGGTCATTTTGCTAGATCTAAAAAGGAAGAATTGGGGAAAGACATACTAGACACCTTTCGAAAAATTCAAGTGAACATACCTCTCTTTGACGCTATAAAGCAAGTGCCTAAGTACGTTAAATTCCTCAAAGAGATGTGTACAACAAAGAAAAGGTGTAAGGTTAATGAAAAGGTAAGTTTAGGGGAAAATGTGTCTGCAGTGATTCAACAAAAACTACCTCCCAAGTGTAAGGATCTAGGTTCATTTACTATTCCTTGTAGAATAAGAAATACAAGTTTTGAAAGGGTATGTGTGACCTAGGGTCATCCATTAATGTCATGCCTAGGTCTATATTTAATAAATTGAATCTTGGAAACTTAAAAGAAACTGATGTAATTATTCAATTGGCAGATAGGTCAAATGTTTACCCAGATGGTGTGGTGGTCGATATCTTAGTTAAAGTCAATAATTTGGTATTTCCAACTGATTTTTATATTTTAGACATGAAAAATGAGTTTTCTATTAATTCAACACCTATTTTGTTAGGAAGGCCATTCATGAAAATGGCTAAGACAAAGATAGATGTACATAATGGTACTCTTACGATGGAATCTGATGGTGAAGTCATTAGTTTTAATATTTTTGATGCCATGAAATATCCACTTGAAGTATATTCAGTTTTTCATGTCGATATTATTGATCCACGTGTTCAAGATATTTTTAATTTAGATGATGAGCTTCAGATAAACAATAGCTAAGGACCTATGTTACAAGAGGAAACGGTGGAGTAAGTGGAGTTGGAAGATCCGGTGTATGTTTGAGATGGAAAAAAGTCGGGCAAACGACGTTAAACAAATGCGCTGCTTAGGAGGCAACCCAAGTTTCAAAAAAAAATCAGATTTGATTTCCTTCTCTTTGACTTTAGTTTTATCTTATTCTTCTCTTTCATGTTTGTTTATACATTGGGGACAATGTA
>JBBYHO010005131.1:0-14022 GCA_038382025.1 Adansonia gregorii | reverse complement strand
TGTGTCTAGAGCATCAATTTGCATTGCATTGCTCCTTATTGCTCTAATACACCTACAAAAAACTTTCACTTGGTTTTTGGTATGCAAATTGCTTTGGGTCCATGAATGTTAGTCTTGAAACCTCATGTTCCCTTTGGAACCCGTACTTGCCTAACTTTAAATTGTGTCCTTTTCTTGATAGGACAAGTATGCAAATTATGACCATGAAAATTGCAATATGAGCACTTGGTCAAATAAACTTGAAAGGATTTGTCAAAAATGAATTTTTTTTCTTGTTCCAAGCTCTCAATCTATCTTTTCAAATCAAAATTAGCTTTCTCTAAAATGTTAATTCTTAGTTTGGAGTCATTAAAATCATTTTTCAAATCTTTGTTTTCATTCTCTAAAATAAGTTTTGATTTCAATAATAAATCTTTTTTAACTTTTAATTTTGAAATCATTTTCTTGTGTTTAGAGTCCATTTACTCAAACTACAAGATTATCAAAAGCATCTTGTAACTCATCAAATGCATAGGAATTTAAATTTAAAGAATTTGACATTACATTGGTCTCATTAAAAGCCATGAAACAAAGGTTACCAATTTGCTCTTCCTTGGAGTCATCATCATCGAAAGATTCACTATCGCTCCAAGTTGCTATAAATGCCTTTTTCTTCTTCCTTTTCAATAATGGGCAATTAGATTTGACATGCCCTACTTTGTTGCAATTGTAGTAGACCACCTCATTAACCTTTTTAGGTTGGGATAATTCGCCCTTATCTATCTCCATGAATTTCTTGAATTTCTTGGTAAATATGATTATCTCCATATCTTCACCAATTTCATCATTGCCATCCTCTCCCTCACTCATGGAAGCCTTTAATGCAACTCTAACTTTTCTTGTTGTTCCTTTCAATGATTTATCTTTATTTCGTATGTAAGGAGTGATCCGATAAGCTCATATAAGGCAAAAAGATTGAGATCCTTTGATTCTTTAATTGCGATCACTATAGCTTGCCATGACTTAGGAAGGCTTTTCAACATTTTCTTGACCATTTCCTTGTGGGATACACCTTTTTGAGACATTTCAAGCCATTTACAATGTTTGTGAATTTATTGGACATCTCTTTGATGGTTTTCTTCGGTTTTATTTTGAACATCTCGTAATCAAGAGTAAGCATGCTTATCT
This sequence comes from Adansonia gregorii, assembly GCA_038382025.1. Taxonomy (NCBI): domain Eukaryota; kingdom Viridiplantae; phylum Streptophyta; class Magnoliopsida; order Malvales; family Malvaceae; genus Adansonia; species Adansonia gregorii. Next base: position 12,855 of record JBBYHO010005131.1, on the reverse strand, counting down.
TGGACTCTTTGACTTGATTGGTCCCTTCATGTGTGATAGCCCAACTTGTCCTATATCTCTTTGGCATTATCACACAAAGACACCCTATTAGGACTTAATGCATAAAAAAGTGTGTGCATGGCCTTGGCATTGAGTTGAGCCATCTCAATGTCTTTCTCATCCCCTTCCCACTCTTTTTTGGGAACTTTAAGAACACCTACCATCTTCGTTAGGATGAATAGGCCTTTCATGATTATCTTCCAAACCTGATAATTATTTGCTTGGATAAATAAACTCACCCTTGTCTTCCAATACTATTGAAGAGAGGAGGCCTCACGATTGAATGTCCTTCTTGGCCTATACTAAAAATATCACCAGTAGCCATTTGCTTAGTCTTTTGCAGATCTTTTCTCAAGGATGTTAAGCTTATAGGAATAAGATACAAGCTTTGATACCAATTATTAGACCTTTTAGTGGTATGAAATCAAGAAGGGATGAATTAATTTTTCAAAATTTTAGTAAATTAAAACTTTGAAAAATAAAATTAAGAAATCTAAACAATAAACTTTGGAGTCCAAGTTAGTGAATAAAAATAAACAATTAAAGAAATGGGAATGAGGAAGCAAACTTGATGATTTTAGAGGTTCAGCCTCAATTACCTGTGTCCTCTACCTTGACCCCATTTGCCTCAGATTTCCTCAATTTATTATCTTGAATTATTTACCTTCAAGCACAACGTATAACCTTTACACTCCCTATCTTTTAAGGCTAAGATGGAAACCTCTACCCTCAATCATTTATGGCTAAGATAGAACCCTCTCTCACTACTTTTGAAGGCTAAGTAAAAACCTTTTTTACTTTTCAATGGCTAAGTAGTAACCTTTCCTTTTTATAGGGATTTGAGTGTAAACAAATAAAACCTCTAAAGGTTAGGTGTTTATAAGAATTTTGGCTTAAGGGAAATATGCATCTAAAGATACAAAATAAAGAACACAAAAATAGGAAGAGTTATCCTATACAAAGATAAACTACATAGCAAAAATGATGGAAAAAATGAAAGATATGACTCTAAGCATAATCTCTTAGTTCTTCTTTTTGCTGAAGGTGTTGGAGTGGCTTATTTATAGCCTTGATCATGATTCTAGCCATTGGGAACATTTGGTGTAGGAATATAGCTGTTGAGCCTTCAAAATATCATTTCCAATTATTCCTCGTGCGTCTGTATCGATACAATTGAGTGGTCATCGATACATTATGTTTAACGATCCAAAACATGACCATTAAACAGTCCTATATCGTTACGAAAGATTTATCTCGATACATGAATGTGCTATATTGATACAAAATGCTCTGTCTCGATACATGAATAGTGCTATATTGATACAGAATGCATGAACAGTGATTTCTATATTTTAAGGTTATTTAGCTATTGCCAAGTATTGTATGGATACATACACATAGTGTATCGATACATTCGCATCAAAATCAATTTTGAAAGGCTTTTCATTACTTTAAAACATGTAAAACTTATCTAAAAAATGTTTCAAACAAAAATATGTATTAAAAACACATTTTTGAGTGATTGAATGAGTTAAAACATTTTCTATCTTGAAAATAATTAAACACAAGCTAATTAAGCTTAGGTTTTAGTTATATAAAAACTAAGATTAATCTAAAGCTAATACAGCTAACAATCTCCCCTTTTTTGATATGACAAAACTTAAAGTGAATTTGCTTGTAAAACTCCCCCTTAATCATTTAAAGCTTTTCAATAAAACTCTTCCTTAACAAAAGTATTATGAAATGGATTTTTTGAAGATTTTATTTAGAAACACATGGCAATGGCATTTTTGGTCATATTTGGCTTCAAGAATACCAACACATAATATTGAGGATTTCAACAACATAAATAATGTAAGCACATGTGAAATCCTCCTAACATTTGGCAATGGCATTTTTTGTCATATATGGCTTCAAGAATACCAACACACAATATTAAGGATTTCAATAACATAAATAATGTAAACATATGTGAAATCTTCCTATTTACCAGCATAACCATATATGTATATATAAATAAAGTACAAGCAGGCAAATAAACCCCTAAAATTCTCCCCTTTTTTTGGAATATCAAAAGAGTGAAAGTAGATTAATTCAAAGCTAAGGGTCAAATTTCAACAAGAATTCTAGAAGGCATATTAAGTATGAAACATTTAAAAACATGTCTACCAATTATTGAGAAAATATATGCAATTAAGTCCTAATGTTTTGTTCATCCAATTTTTGTATTCTTTTCAATCATTTAAGCACATTTAAGAGATGGAACATACCAATATTTAAATGATTTAAAGAATTATTAATCCAGTGGGTGTTTAGGTGGACAATAGATACAAATTTTTAAATTTTTAGTACACATGCACACTATAATAGATGCCATATGAAAGGTAAAAATTTTTTTGAGAAAAATCTGACAAACTTTCGTAGGTTAGAAAATCATTTGCTCATTTGTGATATGTTAATAAATCATTTTAGCAAACATTCAATCAAAGAACATGCTTAAATATGAGAATTATGCACTTAGACATGTTCAAAGATTCATTCAAAGCAAACATTTTAAGCATACATTACATATTAGAATACCTATTATATATAATTGACTCATGTATGTCATGACACATAATGCTAAAGAAAAAGAATTTAATAGCATTTCTTTAATGATTACCTCAACCTTATCAAACTTTGATGATATGCTCATTATAACTTGAAGGATCATCATTTCTAGTGTTTGCACATTCCGTAATGGTTTTGGTTTGATTTGAAGAGGTTGTATGCTTAGTTTGCTTCTTTTCGCTATGTAAGTGTTCATCTTTCAAGGATGGATTTGTCTCCATGTACCTTGAAAAATTTAAAAACATTCTTGGCAAAAAATGAGCATTAGAGGTACTATGATTTTAATTATAAAAGAATATTTAACAAGCTTAGGTTTTGTTAGGAATGAAAGATGTTCAATGAGCTTAATGACATTTAAAATAAGTGATACCTAATATTGATGAATGAATGAACCATATATGGTACCAATGAAAAATAATGTTATATAAAAATATTTGTATTTTTGAACATTATAAGGTAATATGAGCATTTAATGCATTTGATTTGTGAAACACTCATCAATGAATCAAATATGATGTTTAAGCATGTGATAAGTTATGAAACGATGTTTATCAAGATGTAGAAATCATAAAATTGAAGGATTTTAAGTGAAAACTCATTAAGAAGACCAATTTTGCATAAAAAAATTCACGAAATTAGTCATTATTCACTAGTTGTATTGAAACAAGGGGCTTTTGTATCGATACACATTGTGTTGTATCGATACAAAGTTCATTGTATCTATCCAAGCTGGGTTTTTCTAGGCTTTTTTGTTCATTGCATCAATACAAGACTCTAAGTATCAATACATGCTTTGAGTTTTCTAAAAAATGCTTAGAAAAATATGCAAATTGGCATTCCAAAACCCATGATTTTATATTCTAATGCAAAATTTTGATATTAAACAATTGAAGCTCATATGAATAATCAAAGTTCGGATTAGAATAAGTTTTAAAATTAGGTTCAAATGATTTAACATATTTCGTCACATAAGTAAGGTAATATGCAACTAAAAAGATTTTCTTTCAAACCACATATGCACAAGTTTAAAAATTATTTTAAATGTTTACCAAATTTATTCATAAATCATTAACTTATAATATAATCAAATATTCTAAGTCTCATGCAAGCATAATTGAATATAAAGCATTAAAGAGACTTAAGAACTTACTAATGCATGTTTATGGCATCATATCTTATAAGTAAGCTCTATATGCTTCCCCTAAGGATATGCATATAATTTTGTCATGCAATAGAGCTTCTTAATGACTTATGGCACGAAGTTTATCAAAATCAACTTTTATGTATAAATCATTCTTAAATTATGCTTCATAACAACATTTCACAAATTAATTTAACATATTATCATCAAGCACAAAATCATCATGTGCATGCATATTTAAGCTCATAGTTGCTTAAGATGTAAAACATGAGTTTTCATGAAACCAATTAAAAATAATCTTTTTATTCAATAAAGCATTAGTAAACATAACAAGAATAACCAATATACATATTAAAATTTTAAAGCTTAGAGGTTACCCATTACACTTCTTTATGTGTCTAGAGCATCCATTTGTATTGTATTGCTCCTTATTGCTCTAACACACCTATATGAAACTTTCACTTGGTTTTTGGTACCCAAATTGCTTTGGGCCCAAGAATGTTAGTGTCAAAGCCTCTTGTTTCCTTAGGAACCTATACTTGCCTAACTTTAAATTATGTCCTTTTCTTGACAGGACAAGTATGCAAATTATGACCATGAAAATTAAAAGATGACTACTCAATCATATAAACTAAAAATGATTTGTCAAAAATGATTTTCTTTTCTTGTTCCAAGCTTTCAATCTTTTTTTTTCAAATCAAAATTAGTTTTCTCTAAAATGTTAATTCTTAGCTTGGAGTCATTAAAATCATTTTTAAATCTTTGTTTTCATTTTCTAAAACAAGTTTTGATTTCAATAATAAATCATTTTCAACTTTTAATTTTTAAATCATTTTCTTGTGTTTAGAGTTCATTTACTCAAACTTAACTACAAGATCATCAAAAGTATCTTGTAACTCATTAAATGTATAGGAATTTAAATTTATAGAATTTGAGGTTACCTTGGGTTCATCAAGAGCCATGAAACAAAGGTTACCAATTTGGTCTTTCTTGGAGTCATCATCATCGGAAGAGTCATTATCGCTTTAAGTTGCAACAACTGCCTTTTTCTTTTTCTTTTTCTTTTTCTTTTTCAATAATAGGCAGTCAATTTTGACATCCCCTGATTCATTGTAATTGTTGCAGACCACCTTGTTAACCTTTTTAGATTGGGATGATTTACCCTTATCTATCTTTATGAATTTCTTGAATTTCTTAGCAAATATGATCATCTCTATATCTTCACCATCTTTATCATCATCATCCTCTCCCTCACTCATGGAAGCCTTCAATGCAACTCTAACTTTTCTTTGTTGCTCTTTTCCATGATTTATTTTTATTTCATATGTGAGGAGTGATCTAATGAGCTTGTTTAAGGTAATAAGATTCAGGTCCTTTAATTCTTCAATTGCAGTCACTTTAGTTCCCATGACTTAGGAAGACTATTCAATATTTTCTTGACTATCTCCTTATTGGGATACACCTTTTCGAGACACTTCAAGCCATTTACAATGTCCATGAATCTATCGGACATCTCTTTAATGCTTTCCTCTAATTTCATCTTGAACATCTAATAATTAAGAGTAAGCATGCTTATCTTGGACTCATTGACTTAATTGGTCCCTTCATGTGGCCAACTTGTGCCATATCCCTTTGGCATTATCACACAAAGACACCCTATTATACTTATTGGGGCCTAATGCATAAAAAACTATGTGCATGGCCTTGGCATTAAGTTGAGCCATCTTAGTGTCTTTCTCATCCTATTTTGACTCTTCTTTGGGAACTTTAAGAGCAGCTACCATTTTCATTGGGATGAGTAGCCTTTCATGATTATCTTCTAAACTTAATAATTATTTGCCTAGAAAAATAGCCTCATCCTTGTCTTCCAATATGCATAATCTTCACCATTGAATAGAGAAGGCCTACGATTGAATGTCTTTCTTGGCCCATACTGAAAATATCACCACTAGCCATTTGCTTGGTCTTTTGCAGATCTTTTCTTAAGGATGTTAAGCCTATAGGAATGAGACACAAGCTCTGATACCAATTGCTAGACCTTTTAGTGGTTAATGAAATCAAGAGGGGGTGAATTGATTTTTTAAAATTTTAGTAAATTAAAACTTTGATAAATAAAATTGAGAAATCTAAACAATAAACTTTGGAGTGCAAGTTAGTGAATAAAAGTAAACAATTAAAGAAAAAGGAAAAAAGAAGGAAACTCAATGATTTATAAAGGTTCGGCCTTAATTGCCTACGTCCTCTACCTCTGCCTCATTTGCCTCGGATTTTCTTAATTCACTAACTTGAATTGTTTACCTTTCAAAGAGAAGGCATAACCTTTACATTCCTTTTCTTTCAAGGCTAAGATAGAAACCTCTACCGTCTATCGTTTATGGCTAAGATAGAACCCTCTCTTACTACGTTTGAAGGTTAAGCAGAAACCTTTTCTACCTTTCAATGGCTGAGAAGTAACCTTCCCTTTTTACAAGGATTTGAGTGTAAACAAATAAAACCTCTAAAAGTTAGGTATTTACAAGAATTTTGGATCAAAGGAAATATGTATTTAAAGATACAAAATGAAGAATACAAAAATAGGAAGAATTAATCCTATACAAAGATAAACTACTTAGCAAAAATGATAGAGAATATGAAATATATGACTCTAAGCACAATCTCCTAGTTTTTCTTTTTGTTAAAGGTGTTGGAGTGATATTTATAGCCTTGATAATGATTATAGCCATTGGAACATTTGGTGAAGGAATATAGCTATTGGAGCCTTCAAAATATCATTTCTCGTTGTTCCTCGTGCCTCTATATTGATACAACTAATTGGGTATCGATACATTGTGTTTAACGGTCTAAAATATGACCATTAAATAGTTTATATTGATACAAAAAGATCTATCTCACCACATGAATAATGCTATATCAATTCAAATTACTCTATTTCAATACATGAATATCGCTGTATCGATATAGAATGCTCTATCTTGATACATGAACAGTGATTTATGCATTTTAAGGTTATTTAGCTACTACCAAGTATTGTATCGATACATTCGCATCAAAATAAATTTTAAAAGGTTTTTCACGACTTTAAAATATGTAAAACTTATCTAAAAAATGTTCTATATAAAATATGTATTAGAAACATATTTTTGAGTGATTGAAGGAGTTAAAACATTTTTCTAGCATTTTTCAAAGTGTTTACTAAATATTTCGTGAAAAAATACTAATCTTGAAAATAATTAAACACAGGCTAATTAAGCTTAAGTTTTAGTTATATCAAAACTAAGATTAATTCAAAGCTAATATACTAACAAATACATTTACTAATGACAGATGGCTTTTATTCTTTTTTCCTTAATAAGATTAAGTTGCTTCTATTAGTTCTTGACCCATTTCGCCTTTTCATATTATGATTCAATTAGGACTCTAAATGAAGGGATTTCAACCTTGATAGGTAGGAAGACCTCCTCGCCATAGACTAAGAAAAATGGAGTAGCATTCATAGAAGTTCATACTACCATGCCATAGGCATTAATGTAAAAAGTAACTTTTTGTGCCGATTTTTATACATCTTGACCATCTTTTTAACTATCTTCTTGATATTCTTATTAGCTGGTTTGACTACTCTGTTCATTTTTAAATGGTATAGGATGAAATTTTGATGCTAAATCTTGAACTAAAAGCAAACTACTTGCATCATTTTGTTATCATTCTTACAGAGTGACTGTTCTTGCGATTCCCTATATATAAATTTGAGTCGCTCAATGTAGGCTTGGTGATCATTCTTTATTGCTTTTCGATGATTACAAGTGTTATACCAATGATGAACTGCAGATTCTGTTTTAAAGCACATTCACTTTAGATTATTATTGGATTAAACTTTTATTATGTGTTGTGAACATGTTTTATGAGATAAAGATGAATATGCATTTATGATAATAAAAGGTGCACAAAGCAGTAAAAGAATTAGATTATTCATGCAAATGCAAAAGGGATAATTGGATTTAGAAAGTAGCTTCATAATAGCATCTTTCATTAGAGTAACAAAATATCCCAATTGCACTCGATTACATTCAAAAATGTCTAACATGGTTGCATTGCTTGATCACATGTTCCATAAAATACAATAATTCTTATCCATCATGTTCTCAACCTCTAACTGGGCTACTTGAATCTATTTAGTGAGATGATGATGGTGGTCTTGATAATTTTGGTGTGCATGATCGACCACTTGAAGCCATTCTTGCTGTCATTGCTCAAGGGCTCTTACTAGTTCATCGGCTTGGTCTTGGCAAGCTTAAAAAGATCTAAATCTTGAATTCTAGGCGTCAGAGTCTTATTCTTAGCCTAGTTTTCTCTACTAATGAATTACCAAGATGCCGAGACTAGCCTGCTTTACAAAGGGCCATGAAGCTTTTCCTTAAACTCTCAAGATCTTTTGTAAAGTGGTTTTCCTCGACAGCTTGGTATCTCACTATCCTAAAAATAGAGGTCCATTTCCAAATGACTTTTTTTTTTCCTTTAAGCAAGCAATTTTCTTGGTGAAAGTTGCCTTTTCTTGTTTGAACCCTCGCTTGAGCAATTCAACAGCAGAAGGAAATTCATCAACTGGTATTTGTGATATTCCTACACTAGATGAGGGCATGACATCATTAATAAAATGGAGTCGTATCTTGGGGTCATATTACTCTCTCTCCAAAACCTTTGCATACAACATGTTTGTCTCTAAGCATGGAAAACTAGCTGAATAATTAACTTCTAATCAGGTTCACCATAGTTGAAATTCCATTACTCTAGGTCTTAGGAAAAGGGTATGAATTATCGACACTGAAATTTTCATAGGACTAGGATGGTGCATAAATAGTGTTTCCCTATAATCCCATGAGTGGCACATAATTGTAATCTCTACATCAGTCATCTATGATGAAAACCAAAATGCGTTTCATGTCACCTTTTCCCCTTTAAGGTTCTAAAATTTCAGGATCCATTGTTCTTCTGACTTGTCTTGAGGCTATTCCCTCTCAAGGACCTTGAAAATAGGGCTGAAGTTAGGTAAGAAGTTGTGTAAATGACTGACGAGCCAAATGTAAAGAAGTGGTAATTGGGAATATGACTAGACCATATATATTATTGCTTCAGCATAGCCTAATGTCTTTGGGAATATAACTAGACCATATATCAGAGCATAGATATCTTAGATTTTTCGAATGTCAATGATATTTTTCATTACTTTCTTAAAATTGGCCCATGAATGCACTTACCGTTCCTTTTCATCTTGATATAACTTTTGATCTAGGACTCATTGCCTTGAAGATTAAGCTAATCTTTTCTTGGAAGAGAGTGTAAAGCCTTACAATATATTTTATCAGCTTTAGCCTTCTCAATGTTGAGTAACGAGGTAAATTCATCAACTATGGGGACCAAACCTTCATGATTAAAAATGAAGCACTGATAAGCCGAGTTCCAAAACTGAGATCTGCTTGCAACAGACCAACATCCAAATAGAACTGAAGAAAAAAGGCTATAGCTCCTTATATCTTAGTGAATACTTCCCTTTTGATATTGTCTCAACTAGTTTACATATGCTTCAAATCTTGCCAATCATTCTAACAGTATCCTAGCTTGACCTTTTCATGCATTGTTGAAGCATACTAGGGTTTAAGAATGTCTCCATTTTCATGTTGTCGACACTAGGACCATGCTCAAACTTCCTCAAAAGGCTTTGTATCTGAAGTGGATTATTTTTCCATGATAGACACCTCTTGATGAACACTAAACTATTGGCCAATTGTCCCATAATGATGATGATTATGATAAAGTGATGTATGCATCAAATAAAAAACAAAAAAGAAACAAGTTAGCAATATCATAAAGTAATAATTACCAAAATAAAGGTAAGTATAACATAAATACATCATAAAAATTGCCCTGATAATAGCTAGTATGATGCCAAAGGACAGACATGACAATTGATAAAAGCAGATAGCATAATAGCGTGTCCAAGTTAAAATCACCTTTAGGAAGGTGGCATGATACCTCAAAAGGACACGATTAACCAACTAGGTGATGACATTTGTTTATCAACACCTATGACATATGCATGTTAATCGGTCATTTAGACAATAAGATGGTTTATTTTGGTTAGATATGGTTTTCTATAGGGCATTATGGATGATGGCATTCATTGTTATCACCCACTTATTGAATGAGGTTAGCTGTAGAATATAACAGCATACCCTAAAGATGATTATGAATAAAATAATAAATGCATGACAATGTCTATTATCGCCTGCATAGCATGGTACATAGGAGCAAAGTTAAAAAGTGTTTCCCCTAGTGACCCTATTCTTTGGGTTATTCTAAAGCACTTTGGTATGGTTTAACATGGTTTAGCTCATAGAGTTCACTATATGGGTTTAAGTTGATGCCTAGATTGGTACCCAAATCATTCTTCTATCTAGTAAAGACAGTGAAGGTACCCTAATCCTAGGCCTATTACGGGTTTGACAGAACATGGTCGATTTGGTGGGTGTATTTCCTTATGTAAATGTAGAGGGATATTCATAACAGACATAGGTAATTTACACCCTAAAAGGTCTTGCCATGCCTATGCAAAGGGGTACTCACGAAGGTGGATGGCTCACTTCCTTTTACTAATTGGACCATAACCTCACCATGTTGTTTGATGGGAATCTAATGCACATGCAAGTGCACAAATTGTGTCGGGGAAACAACCAAACTTTTATTTTACTCCTACATTACCATTCTTATTGGAGTCAATATTTATTCGAGAATAAAATAGTCGTTGACGGTTATAAGGCAAAAACCATAAAAGATAAAAGGTTAGTGAATAAAGGTGAAAGATGGATTGCAACCAAATAATGATGTAATTCAAAAAAAGCCAAAAATCGAATGACATATAGCTACTCATAGGCTTAACTCTTTAAATAAGTCCCCAATTAAGTCACCAAGCTAAAGCCACATACCCCTTTTTCTTTTTTATCTCTGGATAATTCAAATTAAGCATGCTCAACTTAAAAAATATATGGTGTCTGATTGGTGCCTTTTAGTTATCCCTTAGTCAGGATTTTCATTAGGCATGATAATATAGAAAGGAGAGAGATTGTTAGATGAATCACTCATCCAGCTAGTCTTAAAAAGTTACCATGAAATAAATATAAATTTAAAGTCACCATCAACCATTTTAGGCTAAGTTGATCGAATGCCTATTAAAAATAATATTTTCAGTTACAAAACATGAAATGTTGATTTCAAGGTCTACAAGGTCCAGAGATTCATTGGCTAGGTTTGGGAGTTGGTTTTGCATAAGGAAGGATTAATACTTCCGCGATGCAAGAAATCGATACTTGCTAATTATATTTTGCTTTAATTTGGCCTAAACGATTCCATATAGTCATTATTTGGATATAATCCCCTTTAATGCATGAACTTTAATGGAAATTATATATTCAACTTTTAATAAAAAATTTTATATCACTTATGCACCGCAAAGGATGAGGACTACAAGGATTTTTTATGAAAATAATTTTTGAATTAAATTTTAAAAATTCAAAAATTCAGTATTTTGCACTAAAGAGATATCTACACGGAACATTGCCTTCTAATTTTTTAAAAACAAATTTTAAATATGAATGCACGATTTGCTACTACAAGGAAAGAAACGTGTTAGTAGGATAAGAAAGAATATAATAATTTTAAAGATAAGCAATCAAAAATAAAAAAATCATAGAAATGAGGGATGATTGGAATGTATCTCATAGTTACCTTAATTATTGAAGAAAAACCAGAATGAAAATTTAGAGGTATATTTGAATCTAGTGGAAATTTAAAGGATGAAAAAGGTTTTAATTGAAACAATCCAGGACACCTAAAAAAGAAGAAATTTAGGGTTTTAATGGAAAATCAGGTTGAAGTATCCCCTCGGAGAGGTGGGGTTAGAATATCCCAAAGATAAGAATTTTGATATTTTAAGAATAAATTCAAAAAAGAAAATTCAAGTTTTAATGGAAAACAGGGTTGGAGTATCCCTTTAGAATGGTGGAATTGGAGTATCCTTAAGAAGGAAAATTTTTTATGTGAATAAATCTAAAAGAGAAAATTCAAGATTTTGGTGGAAAATGGGGTTGGAGCATCCACTCGGAGTAGTGTGATTAGAGTATCCCTAAAGATGAAAATTTTTTATGTTTTAAAAGGATATTTTGAAAAAAAAATATCTTGAAAATAAGGAACCAAAGATTTGAATACAATTATTTTGTCTTGTGCCTTGATATGAGCCAAAAAGGTTTATGTTGTGGATGAGCTAATCGGATGCATTTCGAAAAGTTCGAACGTCTCGATGATGGCGATTCAAGGGACTAGTTTAATTTTAATTCTAGAGAAAATAAAGGGCAACATCATGCTATCGATGCTGCTTCCTTCTCGAATTTCTTCCAGGTTCATCCAAAAGCTTCAAGGGGTAAACGAGGTACCATTGAAAAGATAACTCGTGAGGATTAATATGAAAATATTTAAAAAAATCTTAGAAATCACTTCTATGCAGAATTAATTTTTGGATTGAGGCCTATCTTGACACTAGTAGCATGTTTAAGGAAAAAGGCATTGACTTTGAAAATTTATTTTAGGCTCATCCAAAATTGTTAAATTGTGAACAATATCTTTTTGAAAAGGGAATTTTGCAAATTTTCTAGGAAAAATATTTAAATAATATTAAAAAAATCATCTCATGGGCCAAAATGGCCTAAATAGAATGTAATACATTGGTCTCAAGGGTTTTGGATAGCGAAGGCTCAAAAAAATCTGAACTCCCTCATCCAGGATGATCTGAGCATAAACAAGACACCTTTGGAAAAAGAATTCGATGCCCTTCAAGGGAAAAATATAAAAAAAATCTAGAAAAATCGTTTATAGTTTGAAAATAATTTTTCAAATTCAGACTATAGTGTTGTCAGAGCAAAAAAAGGGGCTATTCAATTTTTCAAGTTTCTTAGGGGTCAGATTTGAGTTATGGAGGTTGAAACATCCATAACACAGGGAAAAGAATAACATGAGCATCA
>JBBYHO010005120.1:0-14022 GCA_038382025.1 Adansonia gregorii | reverse complement strand
ATGGTTCACTATATGCAGCTTATGTCAGACTTCTAATTAGGTTCTCGAATCCCTCGAGCCCTAAAAGGACTAGTGAGATATCTTATCCTTATCCATCACGGATTCATATTGGAATAGGTTTGATTCGAGTGGGAATGTCTTCTATGTTCATAATGAGGCTAACACCTTAGGCAAATGTAGGAATCTACACCTGGTAGGTTTTTCATTGGCCCAAACAGAAGCTAACACCTCCGAAGGCAGAGCTCCTTCACCCCCTCCTAGCATATTGGATACCTATGTCCTTTCCATATTTGACAGAGGAGAAACTACTGCATAACATGTATAGTGTGTATGAAGGGACAATTTTATGATATATCATTTAAAAATGAAACCCATTATCCTAATCTCTAAAAAGATAAAAGCAAACACAAGCAGATAAGCATAAAAATTAACATTAATATAGTGCAAAAAAATTTTTTTAGGGATAAAAATTAAATACCAATTGAAATCGAATTAATTGAAGTCTAGTTAACACATCATTAATTTTAGGCCTGACTCTCTAGATGTCCCTAGCGGAGTCGTCAAGCTATCGCAACATGGCCCGAATACGAATCCTGACCAACCCAACTTAAAATGGCATTTGCTTCTATTTTTGTTTTATCTTGTATTCTATTGTTTCCATAGGCCACACCATTATTGACATTTTCTTATTTTAAAGGCTGGGTGATTGAGATAAATTACTCACTCGATTTAACCATAAATAGTATTACAAAATAATTATTTATTTGGAGTCACTACCAATCTATTTAGGTTAGGTGAGATTGGTCACCAATTGGAGTGAGCAAAATGACCAAAATGCCCCTAGAGTATACCTTCGACATGAAAGTATCTCAGTAACCCTAGTGGACCTTAAAATGATTTTGGTAGTCTAAACCAATCCTAAAAATTCACCTTTGGTGTAAAAGCAACCCCGTGAGCAAAATAATCAAAATGCCCCTAAGATATATCTTCGACATGAAAGTATCTCGATAACCCTAATGGATCTTAAAATGATCTTGGCAGTCTAAACTAATCCTAAAAATTAACCTTTGGCATAAAAGCATCCCAGTAAGCAAAATGACCAAAATGCTCTTAGGGTATACCTTCGACATGAAAGTACCCGGTAACCCTAATGGACCTTAAAATAACCTTAAAAGGCTACAAAAATCCTAAACATGCACCTTTGACATAAAAGCATCCGATGAAAATTACAAAAATGCCCCTGAGATATTCTTTCGACATGAAAATATCTCGATACCCCTAATAAATAGTAAAATGACCTTAAGAGGCTGAAAAGGGCCTAAAATGCTCACCTTTAGCATAAAAAAGTCTCGATGAGCAAAATTACCAAAATACCTTTAGGTTTTTGGAAATTATATTACGTATTTGAAAAATCAAACAAATATGAAAAGTTTTGAATATTTCTATACCCTTACAGAATGCCATAGGAATAATACAAATTTTTAAAACCAATACAATGACTATTTTACCCCTTTAATATAAAAATTTGCTATTTAGTCCGTACACTTTTTTAGAACTTCATTTTAGTCTTTACATAATAAAGTAACCTAAAAATTATAAAAAAATAGTATGAAATTATGTATGAAAATATAGTCAATATATAAACAAAGATTTAGCCATATACCTTGCCTTAACCAAAAAAAAATTTAATTTGCAAAGTAACCCTTAAACTTTGTAAAATTATATTTTGACCCTTATATTGTAAAATACCACAAATAAACCATTAAAAATCATCACACCAGCGAAGAATCAACATGAATATCATGGTAAAGATATGCAAGAAGGTTTGGCCAAGCACCTTTGACCAAAAAATAAAATTTTTCATTATTTGCAAACTAGCCTCTAAATTTTGAGAAATTACAAAATGCACCTTAAAATATGAAAAATACCTAAAGCATGATATGAGATACCATAAAATCAGTTTCCAAATTATCCACGAAACTTTCAACCAAACCTTTTGACCATAAGCAAAATTTTTTATTATTTGCAAACTAGTCCTAAACTTTCCCAAAATTTGCAAATTGATCCCTACATGATTAAAATGTAAAATCAAGCTTCAAATGAATCAAAATACTCAAGAAAAGTCTCATAGAAAGTCACAAGCTAGATTTGATAACATCTTTTTAGTTCCTGGGATATATTTTCCATATTTGCATAAAAGTCTTTAAACTTTTTATATTTATGAAATGACCCTAAAACTAAAAAAATATTTTAACTTGATAAATGGCATAAAATTCACTCCTAAAGGTACTGGTATGCTTCGGTCAAACATGCAGGTCTAAAATTTTTTTATGATTTTTCTATTTATTATTTTTCAAATTAGCCCCTAAACTTTTTATATTTACTAAATAACCCCCCAAAAAATACAAGTATGAATTTCGGTCAACATCCAAACAATTTGCATATCAATGTTTTCAAACTTGATAATCACATATTCCTATTTTATTTTACACAAATTAATATCATTATGTGATAAAATTACAAAAACAAGTGTGTAAACACATGGTTTTACTATAATAAGACGAAAATACTGAAAGAAATAAAATATATGAACATGCATATGACAAACACAACACCATCAACATAACCATGATCCATAAAAAAAATAACAAGAAGATGAAACAAAAATAAAAATAAAAATAAAAATCAAAGGAGTGAGTTCATGGCCATGATGCTTAGTCTTTTAACATGGAATAAACAAAAATATAAAGATCAAAATGGAGATTTTTACCTTAACAAAGCTAAAAAAATTTCTTGTATTTTTCTTTTTTTTTTTAACTTTTGTTTTCTCCTTTTTTTTCTTTCTTTTTTTTTCTCTCCTAGCCAAAAAATTAAAACACATCCTTCCCCTTTTATAAAGGGGGAGGATCAGCCAAGTGGATTCCTAAATCCTCTTGGCCGATGCTTCTAAGGAAGCATGGAAGCAAAAAAGTAGAAGAAAAAGAAGAAAAAAAAGCTTTTTCTCTTTTTCCCATACTTTTGTCACAATTAGCATAAAAAGTTAAAATTTGTATTAATTTGATAATCCACCAAAGGTCATTCAAAATATTTTATCATGATCGCCTAGAAAATATCATGTAATTGGTATTTAGAAGCCAACTAAATTGGTAAGGGAAATACTGAATATCAACTAAACTAGTTTCCATGATCTAGTAGAAAATAATCAATAATTAAAATAATAATAAAATAAGAAATTACAAATTAATAATCATAAATGAAATTTGAAATGAAATAAATAAATAAAACTGATTAAAGCTCCAAAACTCGTAAAATTATACGAAAAAAATCTTATCGGATAAAAATTATTATATACAAAACTCATAAAATAAATTGATTTATTTTTTCTTTTTTTTTTAAAAAAAAAGAACTAATTTAATATGATTTAAACAATAATATTTGAAGAATTTTGAAAATTATAAATTTTAAAAAAATCCTATCGAAAAATTTACGGGTAAAAAAAACTTCGTATTTTGAAACAAAAAAATCTAAAATTCATAACAAATAAGTGAAATTTAAAAAACTAATTCAATGGTAGTTTAATGTGAATATTTAAAGAATTTTAAAATTTAAAACTCGAGAAGATTACCCCAAAAAATTTTATGAACAATGAAAAGTATTCTAAAACAGAGAAAATTTTTAAAAAGTACACTAAAAATTATAAAATAAATTAAATAAATTATATTATTCAAAATATTAATTTATAAACTGATAAAAATAAAAATTTAAAATTCAAAATGATATTATATAAAAAATTTTATAAGTACAATACTCGCGATACTTAAAAAAATCAAAATTAATTACAAAAAAGAGCAACTTGACACCTTGGGGTATAAAATGCCAATAAAATTTTCATTGAATATTTCTAATTTTTGGAGTGCATATTAGCATAAATACCACACAAGTGTCGCTAAAAATATACGAAGGTTAATTTCTCAAATTTAACAAAAAATGTTCTCGTAAAATTCCTAAGAATGAAAATTTTACTATGATAACATTTTCAAAAATAGATTTTCAAAATATGAAATGACATAATAAAAAAGTAATCTTTCTCTTAAATATTCATTTTATGCATCCAAAATTAGAGACCAAACTATAACCTTTTTGTTACGTGAACTTACGACTGTTTCAATTATGACCATAAAGGCCTTGCTCATAAGCAAAAGATTATTCCTAATAAGAATCGCCATTAAGTTCTCGGTCTTGGATATTCAAGATTATCAAAAAAAAGAGATCGGGAGGAAATTAGGTGTCTACATAGTGCCCAATAACAAAATAATAGAGATTGTTATGAGAGTTCAAGTTTGTCTCGTTTGACAGGCGAACTTTAATTCTAAGGAAAATGGTGAAAAGAAAAGTGTTTCTTGCCAAATGATAGCATTAATGTCATGTATCCCAATCAAGAGATCATGATTGTAGTGTCCAATCACAAAACAGATGAAATTACTATAAGAATCCAAGTTTATCTTATTTCACAGACGAACTTTGATTATAAATAAGGGAATGGAAAGCTTTTCTTGCCAAACCAAAGCACCAGCATCATGCATCCCAATGAGGTGAACATGATTATGGTGCCCAATAAAAAAATGATGATTATTATAAGACTCCAAGTTTGTCTTATTTGACAAATAAACTTTTATTATAAGGAAAATGGTTTAAAGAAAAGCTTTTCTCGCCAAACCAAAGCACCAACATCGTGTATCCCAATGAGAAAAACATGAATGTATTGTTGAATCGTAAAAAAATTTGAGATTATTACGAGAATCTGAGTTTGTCTTGTTAAACGGATGAATTTTAATTCTACAAAAAAGTGGAAAGAAAAGTTTTTCCTACCAAACTAAAGCATCACTATCATGTATTCTAATAAGCAGACATGATTGTTGGGCCCAACCACAAAGGAATGAAGATTATTATGAGAATTCAAATTTATCTCATTTGATGAACGAACTTTGATTATAAGGAAAATAGTAGAGAGAAAGCTTTGTTTGCCAAACCAAAATGCCAATATCTTGTATCGTAATGAGGAGAACATGATTGTATGCTAAATCATAAAAAAAATAGAGATTATTATGAGAATCCAAGTTTGTCTTGTTTGATGGATGAACTTTGGAAAATGGTAGGGAGAAAAGCTTTTCTTGCCAAATGAAATCATCAACATCGTGTACCCCAATGAGGAGAACATTGTTGTAGCACCCAATCAAAAAATGAATGAAATTATTATGAGAATCCAAGTTTGTCTCATTTAATGGATAAACTTTGATTGTAAAGAAAATGGTGAGGAGAAAAGCTTTTCTTACTAAACTAGAGCATCAGCATCATGTATCCTAATTAGGAGAACATGACAATGGTGTCCATCACAAAAAAAAAAATATAAAGATTATTATGAGAATCCAAGTTTGTGTCATTTGATGGATGAACTTTGATTATAAGAAAAATGGTCAAGACAAAAGCTTTTTTTGCCAAACCAAAGCACCAATATCATACACCCTAATGAGGATAACATGAATATAGTGCCAAATCACAAAAAAGTAAAGATTATTACGAGAATCCAAGTTTGTTCATTTGATGGATGAAATTTAATTCTATGAAAAATATGGAAAGAAAAGCTTTTTTTGCCAAACCAATGCATCAGTGCAATGTATCCCAATAAGGAGACCATGATTGTGGTGGCCAATCACAAAAAAAACATGAAGATTATTACAAGAATTCAAGTTTGTCTCTTTTAATGGATGAACTTGGATTATAAGGAAAATGGTTAAGAGAAAAGTTTTATTTGCCAAACCAAAGCACCAATATCGTGTATCCCAATGAGAAGAACATGAATGTAGTGCCAAATTATAAAAAAAAAATTAAGATTATTATAAGAATCCAAGTATGTCTTCTTTGATGGACAAACTTTGATTCTACAATAAATATGGAAAGAAAAGCTTTTCCTATCAACCGAAAGCATTAGTATCATGTGTTCCAATAAGGAGAGAATGATTGTGGGGCCCAATTACAAAAGGAATGAAGATTATTACAGGAATCCAAGCTTGTCTCATTTAACGAACAAATTTTTATTACAAGGAAAAAGATGGAGAGAAAGCTTTTTTTGCCAAACCAAAGGGCTAATATCATTTATCACAACAAGGAGAACATGATTGTGTGCCAAATCATAAAAAAAAATGAAGATTATTACGAGAATCCAAGTTTGCCATGTTTAACGGATAAACTTTGATTATAAGGAAAATGGTGGAAAGAAAAGCTTTTCTTGCCAAATGAAAGCATCAATATCATGTATCCTAATGAAGAGAACATGATTGTAGTGTTTATTCAAAAAATGAATGAAAATTAGAACATGATTGTAGTGCCTATTCAAAAAATGAATGAAAATTATTACGAGATCAAGTTTGTCTCGTTTGATGGATGAACTTTAATTCTATAAAAAAATGTAGAAAGAAAAGCTTTTCTTGCCAAACCAAGGTATCAGTATCATGCATCCTAATGAGGAGATCATGACTGTGGTGCCCAATCACAAAAAGAATGAAGATTATTATGAGAAGCAAAGTTTGTCTCTTTTAACAGATGAACTCTGATTATAAGGAACATGGTTGAGAGAAAAGCTTTTCTTGCCAAACCAAGGCACTAATACTATATACCTAAAGAGGAGAATGTGATTGTAGTGCCCAATAGACATATTACGGAGATTACTATGAGAATCCAAGTTTCCCTCATTTGACAGATGAACTTTGATTCTAAGGGAAATGGAGGAAAGAAAAGCTTTTCTTGCCAAATGAAAGCATCAGTAAAATGTATCCCAATAAGGAGAACATGATTGTAATGCCCAATCAAAAAACAAATGAAAATTATTATAAGAATCCAAGTTCATCTTATTTGACAAACGAACTTTGATTCAATGGAAAATAGTGGAAAGAAAAGCTTTTTGCCAAACCAGACATCAACATCATGCATCCTAATGAGGAGAACATGGCTGTGGTGCCCAATTTAGAAAAAAATGAAGATTATTATGAAAATCTAAGTGTATCTCATTCAATAAATGAAATTAGATTATAAAGAAAATGGTGGAGAGAAAAGCTTTTCTTGTCAAACCAAAGCACCAATATTGTGTATCCCAATGAGGAGAACATGAGTGTAGTGCCAAATCACAAAAAAAAATGAAGATTTTTATGAGAATCCAAGTTTGTCTTATTTAACAAGTGAACTTTAATTCTACAAAAAATGTGAAAAGAAAAGTTTTTCTTGCCAAACCAATGCATCAGTATTATGTATCCCGATATAGAGACCATAAAGATTACGGTGCCCAATTGCAAAAAACATAAAAATTATTAAGAGAAATAAAGTTTGACTTTTTGATGAATGAACTTGGATTATAAGGTAAATGGTTAAGAGAAAAACTTTTCTTGCTAAACTAAAGCACCAATATCATGCACCCAATGTGGAGAACGTGATTGTCATGCCCAATAACAAAAGGATGCAGATTATCTCGAGAATCCTGGTTTGCCTCATTTGATGGATGAAATTTAATTTAAGGAAAATTAGTGGAAAGAAAAGTTTTCTTGCCAAATCAAAGAATCAAGATCATGTATCTCAATGAAGAGAGTATGCTTGTAGTGCTCAATCACAGAAGAATGAAGATTATTATGAGAATCAAAGTTTGTCTTATTTGATGGATGAACTTTGATTATAAGGAAAATGGTCCAATGAAAGCTTTTCTTGCCAAACCAAAGGACCAATCATGTGTATCGCAATAAGGAGAACATGATTGTAGTGCCTAATTAAAAAACAAAAAAAAATTATTATAAGAATCTAAGTTTGTCTTATTGGATGGACGAACTTTAATTTTAAGGAAAATGGTGAAAATAAAAGCTTTTCTCGCTAAACTAGAGCATCAACATCATGCATCCCAATAAAGAGATGACTGTGGTCCCTAATCACAAAAAAAAATGAAGATTACTAGAAGAATTAGAGTTTGTCTTATTTGACAGATGAACTTTGATTACAAGGAAAATGGCTAAGAGAAAAGCTTTTCTTGCTAAACAAAAGCACCAATATCATGTACCCTAATAAGGAAAACATGAATGCAGTGCCGAATCACAAAAAATGGAGATTATTACTAGAATCCAAGTTTGCTCATTTGATGAACAAACTTTAATTCTATAAAAAAATGGAAAGAAAACATTTTCATGCCCAACCAATGCATCAGTATCATGTATCCCAATAAGAAGACCATGATTGTGGTGGCCAATCACAAAAATCGTGAAGATTATTACCAGAATCCAAGTTTGTCTCTTTTCGCAAATAAACTTGGATTATAAGGAAAATGGTTGAGAGAAAAGCTTTTCTTGCCAAACCAAAATACCAATATCGTGTATCCTAATAAGGAGAACATGAATGTAGTCCGAATCATAAAAAAAAAATTAAGATTATTATAAGAATCCAAGTCTGTCATGTTTGATGGACGAACTTTAATTTTACAACAAATGTGGAAAGAAATGCTTTTCCTACCAAACTAAAGCATCAGCATCATGTATTCTAATGAGGAGAACATGATTGTGGGGCCTCTATTAAAGAAGAAATGAAGATTATTACAAGAACCTAAGCTTATCTTTTTTGATGAACAAACTTTGATTATAAGGAAAATGGTGGAGAGAAAGCTTTACTTACCATACCAAAGGGCCAATATTGTGTATCATAATGAGAAGAACATGATTGTATGTTGAATAAAAAAATGGAGATTATTACGAGAATCCAAGTTTGTCTCGTTTGACAGATGAACTTTGATTCTAGGGAAATGGTGGAAGGAAAAGCTTTTCTTGCCAAATGAAAGCATCAACATCGTGTATCCCAATGAGAAGAACATTACTGTAGTGCCTTACCAAAATATGAATGAAAATTATTATGAAAATCCATGTTTGTCTTATTTTGATGGATGAACTTTGATTCTAAGGAAAAGAGTGGAGAGGAGAGCTTTTCTTGCCAAATCAAAGCATCAACATCATGTATCCTAATAAGAAGAACATGGCCATGGTGCCTGTCACAAAAAAAATGAAGATTATTATGAAAATCCAAGTTTTTCTCATTTGACAGATGAACTTTAAGTATGAGGAAAATGGTTAAGAGAAAAGCTTTTCTTGCCAAACCAGAGCGCCAATATCGTGTATCCAAATAAGGAGACATAAGTGTAATGCCAAATCATAAAAAAATGAAGATTATTATCAGAGTCAAAGTTTGTCTTGTTTGATATATGAACTTTAATTCTAAGGAAAATGGTGGAAAAAGTTTTTCTTACCAAATGAAAGCATAAATATCGTGTACCCCAATGAGCAGAACATTACTATAGTGCCAAATCAAAAAATGAATAAAAATTATTATGAGAATCCAAGTTTATCTTATTTGATGGATGAACTTTGATTCTAAGGAAAATAGTGGAAAAGAAAGCTTTTTTTGCCAAACCAAAGCATCAGCATCATGCATCCTAATGAAGAGAACATGGTTGTGGTGCCTAATCACAAAAAAATAAAGATTATTATGAGAATCCAAGTTTGTCTCATTTAATGGATAAACTTTGATTATGAGGAAAATGGTTGAGAGAAAAGCTTTTCTTGCCAAACCAAAGCACCAATATCGTGTACCGTAATGCAGAGAACATGAATGTAGTGTCGAATCACAAAAAAATAAAGGTTATTATGAGAATCCAAATTTGTCTTGCTAGACGAACGAACTTTAATTCTATGAAAAATATGGAAAGAAAAGCTTTTCTTTCTAAACCAATGCATAAGTATTATGTATCCCAATATAGAGAACATGATTGTGGTGCCTAATCATAAAAAACATAAAGATTATTACGAGAATCAAAGTTTGTCTCTTTCGACTGATGAACTTGGATTATAAGAAAAATGGTTGAGAGAAAAACTTTTCTTTCCAAACCAAAGCACCAATATCATATACCTAATATGGATAATGTGATTGCCATGCCCAGTCACAAAAGAATAGAGATTGTAACGAGAATCCTAGTTTGCCTTGTTTGACAGTTGAACATTAAGTCTAAGGAAAATTGGTGGAAAAAAAGTTTTCTTGCCAAACCAAAGAATCAATATCATGTATCTCAATCAGGAGAACATGCTTGCAGTGCCCAATCACAAAAAGAATGATGATTATTATGAGAATCCATGTTTATCTAATTTGATGGATGAACTTTGATTATAAGGAAAATGGTCTAGTGAATGCTTTTCTTGGCAAACCAAAGGGCCAATATCATGTATCGCAATGAGGAGAACACGATTGTAGTGCCTAATCAAAAAATGAGTGAAAATTATTATGAGAATCCAAGTTTGTCTCATTTGATGGATGAACTTTGATTTTAAGGAAAATAGTGGGAAGGAAAGCTGTTCTTGTCAAACCAGAGCATTAGCATCATGTATCCCTATGAGGAAAACATGGCCGTTGTCCCCAATTAGAAAAAAGATGAAGATAATTATGAAAATCAAAGTTTGTCTCATTTGATGGATAAACTTTGATTATAAAGAAAGTGGTTAAGAGAAAAGTTTTTCTTGCCAAACAAAAACCTTATATCATATACCCAATGAGGAGAACATGAATGTAGTGCCAAATCACAAAAAAAATAAAGATTATTTCCAGAATCCAAGTTTGCTTATTTGACGGATGAACTTTTATTATATGAAAAATGTGGAAAGAAAACCTTTTCTTGCCAAACCAATGCATCTATATCATGTATCCCAAGAAGAAGACCATGATCATGATGCCTAGTCATAAAAAAACATGAAGATTATTGCGAGAATCAAAGTTTGTCTCTTTTGACGGATGAACTTGGATCATAAGGAAAACGGTTGAGAGAAAAACTTTTCTTACCAAACCAAAGCACCAATTTCATGTACCTAATATGAAGAATGTGATTGTCGTGCCTATCCACAAAAGATTGGGGATTATTACAAGACACCTTTTTGACGGATGAACTTTAATTCTAAGGAAAATTAGTGGAAGGAAAAGTTTTCTTGCCAAACCAAAGAATCAATATCATGAATCTCAATACGGAGAACATGCTTGTAGTGCTCAATCACAAAAGGAATGAAGATTATTGTAGGAATCCAAGTTTGTCTCATTTAATGGATGAACTTTGATTATAAGGAAAATGGTTTAGTGAAAGCTTTTCCTGCCAAACCAAAGGGCCAATATCGTGTATCATAATGAAGAGAACATGATTGTCATGCCCAATGAAAAAACAAACAAAATTTATTATGAGAATTCGAGTTTGTCTCATTTGTGGATGAACTTTGATTCTAAGGAAAATAGTAAAAAAGAAAGCTTTCTTGCCAAACCAAAGCATCAGCATCCTATATCCCAATGAAAAAAACATGACCATGGTCCCTAATCATAAAACAAATAAAGATTATTATAAGAATCAAAGTTTGTCTCATTTGACAGATGAACATTGATTATAAGGAAAATGGTTAAGAGAAAAGCATTTCTTGCCAAACAAAGGCACTAATATCATATATCCTAATGAGGAGAACATGAATGCAGTGTCGAATCATAAAAAAATAAAAATTATTATGGGAATCCAAGTTTGCTTGTTTGACAGATGAACTTTAATTCTATGAAAAATATGGAAAGAAAACCTTTTCTTGCCAAACCAATGCTTCAATATCATGTATCCCAATAAGAAAACCATGATCGTGGTGCCTAATCACAAAAAATATAAAGATTATTACAAGAATCCAAGTTTTTCTCTTTTGACAGATGAACTTACATTATAAGGAAAATGGTTGAGAGAAAAGCTTTTCTTGCCAAAACAAAGCACTAATATCATGTACCTAATGTGGAGGATATGTTTGTCGTGCTTAATCACAAAGGAATGGAGATTATTATGAGAACCCAGTTTACCTCATTTGACAAATGAACTTTAATTACAAGGAAAATTAGTGGAAAGAAAAGTTTTCTTGCCAAAGCAAAGAATCAATATCATATATCTCAATAAGGAGAACATGCTTGTAGTGCTCAGTCACAAGAAGAATGAAGATTATTTTAAGAATCCAAGTTTGTTGCATTTGATGGATAAACTTTGATTATAAGGAAAATGGTGGAGTGAAAGTTTTTTTTTTGCCAAACCAAAGGGCCAATGTCGTGTATCGCAATGAAGAGAACATGATTATATGTCGAATCACAAAAAAAATGGTGACTATTATGAGAATCCAAGTTCATCTCGCTTGACGAACGAACTTTGATTCTACAAAATATATGGAAAGAAAAGTTTTTCTTGCCAAACTAAAGTATTAGTATCATGTATCTTAGTGAGAAGACAATTATTGTTGTGCCCAATCATCGAAAAATGAAGATTATTATGAGGAGCCAAGTCTGTCTCTTTTGACAGTTGCACTTCGAATATAAGGAAAATGGTTGAGAGAAAAGCATTTCTTGGCAAACCAAAGCACCAATATCATAAACCCAAAGAGGAGAATGTGATTGTAATGCCCAATATACATATTATATAGATTATTACAAGAATCCAAATTTGTCCCGTTTGATGGACAAACTTTGATTCTAAGGAAAATGGTGGAAAGAAAAGCTTTTCTTGCCAAATGAAAACATCAATGTCATGTATCCCAACGAGAAGAACATGATCATAGTGTTTAATCACAAAATGAATAAAAATTATAATGAAAATCCAACTTTGTCTCATTTGGCAGATGAACTTTGATTCTAAGGAAAATAGGGGAAATGAAAGCTTTTCTTGACAAACTTAAGCATCAGCATCATGTATCCCAATGATGAGAACATGACTGTGGTGCCTAATCACAAAAACAAAATGAAGATTATTATGAGAATCTAAGTTTGTCTTATTTAATGTATGAACTTTGATTATAAGGAAAATGGTTGTGGGAAAAGCTTTTCTTGCCAAACCAAAGCACCAATATTATGTATCCCAATGAGGAGAACATGAATGTAGTATTGAATCACAAAAAAAAAAATTGATTATTACAAGAATCAAAGTTTGTCTCTTTTGACGGATGAACTTTCAATCTACGAAAAACATGGAAAGAAAAGCTTTTCTTACCAAACCAAAGCATCAGTATCATGTATCCCAATAAGGAGATGATGATTGTGGTGCCCAATCATAAAAAAATGAAAATTATTATGAGAATCTAAGTCTCTTCTGATGGATGAACTTGGATTATAAGGAAAATGGTTGAGAAAAAAGCTTTTTCTGCCAAACCAAAGCACCAATATTGTATACCAAATAGGGAGAACATAATTGTGGTGCCGAATAACAAAATAATGGATATTATTATGAGAATCTAAGTTTGTCTCATTCGATGGACGAGCTTTAATTCTACAAAAAATATGGAAAGAAAAGCTTTTCCTGAGAAACTAAAGCATCAATATCATGTATGCCATTAACAAGACCATGGTTATGGTGCCTAATCAAAAAAAAAATGAAGATTATTATGAGAATCCAAGACTATCTTGTTTTACAGACGAACTATAATTTTACAAAAAATGCAAAAAAAAAAACTTTTCCTACCAAACTAAAGCATTGGTATCATCTATTCTAATAAAGAGAACATTATTGTGGGGCCTAATCACAAAAGGAGTGAAGATTATTACAAGAATCCAAGTTTGTCCCATTTGACAGATGAACTCTGATTATAAGGAAAATGGTGGAGAGAAAACCTTTTGTGCCAAACCAAAGGGCTAATATCATGTATCCCAATAAGGAGAACATAATTACAGTGCCCAATCAAAAAACAAATGAAAATTATTATGAGAATCTAAGTTTGTGTCATGTGATAAATGAAATTTGATTTTAAGGAAGATAATGAAAAGGTGTAGACACCTTATTTTGTCTGGGTTAACTTTTAACAATCTGGTGCATCGATGTAAGAGGGGATGACCCAGCAAAAAAGTATTTTAAGGATGTCAAGAAGGCCTAGGGATCATATCAAAGGTAAATACAAAGATGTGGCATCA
>JBBYHO010005109.1:0-14023 GCA_038382025.1 Adansonia gregorii | reverse complement strand
GATACATCTACATGTTGTATCGATACAAATGGAGACATTTCAAATTTTTGGCGCGTTGGAGCATTGTATCGATACATAAGAACCATGTATCGATATATTTAAGTAAAATTATGAATTTTATTGATTCTTTTGTCCCCGGATGCCTTAAACTCCATCATTTGATGTCACATCTTCATATTTACCTTTGATATGATCCCTAGGCCTTCTTGACATCCTTAAAAAACTTTTTCGCCAAGCGACGATCATCGTTTCCTCTTACGTCCATGCTCTAGATTGCTGAAAATTAGCCCAGACAAAATAAGGTGTCTACAATGTTTAGCCCTAGTCAAACTTTTTTTTCACTTTTGTTTGATGTGATGGTCTAGCCCTAGTCAAACTTTCTTTTCACTTTCGTTTGAGGTGATGGTTTACCCTAGTCAAACTTTTTTCACTTTCATTTGACATGATGGTTAAGCCCTAGTTAAACTTCTTTTTACCTCCGTTTGGCATGATGGTTTAGCCATGGTCAAACTTTCTTTTCATTTTATTTGATGTTATGGTTTAGCCCTTATCAAACTTTCTTCTCACGTGATGGTTTAGCCCTGGTTAAACTTTTTTTTTGCTTTCATTGACCTGATGGTTTAACCCTGGTCAAACTTTCTTTTCATTTTGTTTGACATGATGGTTTAGCCCTGGCAAACTCTAGTTTTATTTCATTTGACGTGATGGTTTAGCCTTAGTCAAACTTCTTTTTGTATCTCATTTGACGTAATGGTTTAGCCATAGTCAAACTTATTATGTTTAACTTTAGGGATTACCTTTTGTATCTTTTATCTACCCGCCAGCCTAGTCTCGAGTAACTCATTACATTTTTTAACCTGACTGGTTGGTCTCAGTCAATTTGTCTTATTGGTTGGTTTATGCGTTTTTGCCCCAACCAAGTCATTTTCAAAATTAACGTCATTGTAGGTTAAAAGTTCCCCTTCTAATTAGAAAGCTCTAATACATATGTTCATATCTTATTTTTCTTTTACTTTGTGGCCCAGACGAAATTGTGTCTACTTAATCTTTATCTTATTCTTGATTCTCAACAACGGAGAAAGAGGGGCAACAATAGACAACTAAATTCGCGCAAGCTGTCTATCCCTAAAAGTCCTAAATATTTAACAATGAAAATGTAGTGGCCACTCTGATGGAGGTCAACTTCCACCATAGGGAGTTTCACATTTTTGTAATTTTTATTAGCCATATGTAAAAAACTGTATGTACATATAATGAAAAAATTTATTTTTTCGGGTAAAAAGGATGAATCTGCAAAGGAAAGATTTTTGTTTTTGAACAATTGCTTGACAAAATTTGAAAATTACCTCTGCGGATGATCTCAAGTTAATTTTTTTTATTTTTAGGAATTTTTTAAGATTTTTTTTGAAAAACTCGAGAAATTATTAGTCGGATATTTTTACCGACACCGATGTGGCGTTATGCCGATTCTCATCCCAAAAAATGATAAATATTCAAGGAAAAATATGTATTGGCATTTTCTACCATGAAGTGTTAAACTATACATTTTATAAATTAATTTTGAATTTGGTAGTCTTACGAGCATCATACTTGTGAATTTTACTTTTGGTTCTTATTGATCTATTTTTAAAATTTTACAAGTTTATTCTTTTCACTTTAGAAATTAATGTTTTGGATATTATGTGGTCTTAAATTTGTTTTACTTCAATGTCGTTGAAATTTCATGATTTTTCTCAATTTGAAATATGAGTTTTTCTTTACTCATAAAATTTTCGAGGGAATCCTCTCGAGTTTCAAACATCAAAATTCATCCAATATTTTTGATTGATTCATACTAAATTAGTTTTGGAAGATTCATTTATTTTCATGAGTTTTGAATTGTTTTATCTTGAAATTCCCTATGTTTTCGAAATATAGATTTTTCTACTCCGTAAATGTTTTTGAGAGAATTTTCTTCTGTTTAAAATTTTTAAAATTCATTTAATATAGTCATTTAACTTCCATTAAATCAGTTTTAAAAAATTCAATTTATTTTATAAGTTTTAGAATTTTTTTCGTTACCGAAATACAGAATTTCTACTTCATAAATTTCTTCAATAAGATTTTTCATAGTTCATAATTTTTAAAATTCTTTAAATATTATTTTTTAATCCATATTAATTCAGTTTGTAAAAATCAATTTATTTTACGAGTTTTGTATTTTTTTATGCATAATAATATTTCCCTTGTAAGGGTTTTTTCATAAAATTTTATAAGTTTGCTATTTTAATTTTTTTTGTACATAAAAATTATTTTTAGTATTAGATTAAATTAAATTGAGCATTTGAGATTTTATTTAAAAACATAATTTTTAATCTTTACAATTTAATCTTTTAATTAATTTTTATGATATAATTTACATAGTATATACAAATATCATTCAAAATATCTCTAGAAATCAATGATGTCATGCATGACATCACTTTAAGATGACAAGGGTATGGGCTTATTATGCAACATTTATTATTTTCAACTTAACAAGTAAACTTAACATCCAAAAAATCTAAAAA
This sequence comes from Adansonia gregorii, assembly GCA_038382025.1. Lineage (NCBI taxonomy): Eukaryota > Viridiplantae > Streptophyta > Magnoliopsida > Malvales > Malvaceae > Adansonia > Adansonia gregorii. The sequence continues at coordinate 11,474 of JBBYHO010005109.1, read as the reverse complement.
AAAAAAAGAAAAAGAAAAATCTATGAAAATGGCATAAAACTTTCGGCAAAGGAGGATTTCATTCTCCTCGGCCGAATCCTCCCCTATTTAGAGGAGGATGTTATTTCATAGGTTTTTTTTTTTTTTAGTTTTAGGAAGCCTTTAAACAAAGAGTTGAAAAAAAAAAAAGAAACTTCTTGAAAAAAGATTTCAAAGCTTTGTTAAGGTAAATCTCCACTTAAATCTTTGGATTTTTGTTTGTTTGATGCATTTTTCTTCTCTTTGGTGAGCCAAAATGTGCTTAAGTTCATAGATTTTTTTTATCCAAGTTAAAAGACTAAGCATAATGGCCATGAACTAATTTTCTTGATTTTATTCTATTTATTTTTTTAATTTTTTTTCTTGTTAGTAAATTGTTTTTCTTCATGAATCATGTTATGTTGATATGATGTTCATTTTGGTATTATGTTTGTCATATATATGTTCATATATATTTTATTTATTTTAGTATTTTCTTGTTATTATGGTGAAATCACATGTTTATGTGCTTATTTTTGTAATTTTATTATATAATGGTGCTAATTTTTGTTAAATAAAATGTGAATATGTGATTATTGAGTTTAAAAAATTGATTGGTAGATTGTTTAGGTGTTAGCCGAAATTCATGCTTGTATATATGTTTTTGTGGTCATTTTATAAATATAAAAAGTTTAAGGGCTAATTTGTAAACAAATAAACTAAAAAAATTGTTTAGACCTATATGTTTGGCCGAATCTTATTGAGTATTTCTGCTATGTTTTACTGCTGATTCCAAGCTTATTTCATGCCTTAATAATGTGTTTTCATGATGGTTTTGGTTGATTAAGGACTAAATTGCAAATGTATAAAAAAGTTAAAGGACTAGTTTGCAAATCATAGAAATTTTTTTGTTTTATGGTCAAAGGATTTGACCAAAAGCTTCATGGATAACTTGAAAACTGATTTTGGGTATTTCATATCATGCTTTAGGTATTTTTCACGCTTTAGGGGGTATTTTGTAATTTCTCAAATTTTAGGGATTAGTTTGCAAATAATAAAAATTTTGTTTTCTGGTCAAAGGTGTTTGATCAAACCTTCTTGTGGATGTTTTTCATGATTTACATATTAATTTTTACCTGATTAATTATATTTTGTGATGATTTAGGCTTTTTTTTTGCTTAGGTACCTAAGTGTAAAATCGAGAAAGTTTATAGACTCTTAAGGAAATTTAGCATTTTTAGGACAAATGGTTATCTTCAGCATGAAATTATCCACTTAGATTATTTTAAATATTTTTAGCATCCCATTGGTCCTTCAGTGGGGTGCTAAAAATATAAAAACCTTTGGAATCCTTTTAATCCTTCGTTAGGGTACAAATGCAATTTTTAAAAATTTAGGGACCCATTAGCAATTTTCATACTTCAGGTTAGTTTTATAATTAAAATTACCCATTTAGAGTAAGAATCACCATTACTTGTCCTTTCGAGTCCATTAAGGGTACCGGGATACTTTCATGTCGAAGGTATACCCTAGAGGCATTTTCGTAATTTTTTTCATCAAGATGATTTTATGCCAAAGGTGAAAGTTTAAGGTTCTTTTAGCCTTTTAAGGTCATTTTTGAATCCATTAGGGGTACGGGGATACTTTTATGTTAAAAGAATACTTCAGGGGCATTTTCATAATTTTTCTCATCAGGATGCTTTTTATGCCAAAGGTGAAAGTTTAAGGTTCCTTTAGCCTTTTAAGGTCATTTTTGAGTCCATTAGGGGCACCGGGATACTTTCATGTCGAAGGTATACCACATGGGCATTTTAGTAATTTTTTTTATCGGGATGCTTTTATGCCAAAGGTAAATGTTTAGGGTTCGTTTAGCCTTTTAATGTTATTTTTAAGTCCATTAGGGATACCGAGATATTTTCATGTCAAAGGCATACCCTAGGGGTATTTTTGTAATTTTAGTTACCAAGTACCTTAGTATCGATGGTAATCCTTAGGAATATTTTAATTTTCCTTAGAACCCAATCCTGAGTAGTTACTAGGCACCTTAGTATTGATGGTAGTGCCTTAAGAATATTTTAATTTTCCTTATAACCCAATCCTAGGTAGTTGCCGGGTGCCTTAATGTCAATGGTAAGCCTTAGGAATATTTTAATTTTCCTTAGAACCCAAGCCTCAGTAGTTACCAGGTGCCTTAGTGTCAATGGTAAGCCTTTGGAATTTTTTTAATTTTTCTTAGAACCTAATCCTCAGTAGTTACTGGGTGCCCTAGTGTCGATAGTAAGCCTTGGGAATATTTTAATTTTCCTTAGAACTTAATCCTAAGTAGTTACTGGGTGCCTTAGTGTCGATGGTAAGCCTTAGGGATATTTAATTGTTCTTAAAACCTAGCCTTAAGTAACCACCAGGTGTTTCTATGTCAAAGGTATACTTTAAAGATAGGTTCGTTTTTCTTTTACTTTTTAGTCCTTAGATTCGAATTGGTACTTTAGTGTCTAGACCGAGTCATAAGTCCTTTTATTTTTGTTTTAACTAATTCGTATGTCTTTGTAAAATGAAGGCAATGTCTCAGAGTTAGAGTAATGCATGAAATTCCTCCCATCCATATGTGTTAGGGGTTTTACAGATCATTCCAATGACAAGATACCCTTTTCAAAATGGAAATCGGGAATTTCATGCAAATAAAAACCTTTCACATTTTGCCAGGTACACTAGTAGGATGTGAAAAACATTTTGGTTTTTTAGAACCCTTTAGGTCCTTTCGGTTTTCCATTGGGGTATAAAAGGGAATAATAAAAACTTTCATGTCCCATTGGTTTTCTGGTGGGGTTGCATAAGACATTTCGATTTTCAAAATGCAAAACCTCGATTTTCTGTCATGTAATAATAAAATCTTATTTTAACAATACCAGAATTGTAATTAAATACCACATATTGAAGTTGGATAAAAATTAAAGTTCAAATTAACCATAATCAATAAGGTACCAATTTTGGGTACCACGAGAGGGTTGATCCTTATTTGTGCCATAACCAACTCTTGAACCCTTAAAAACAATCTCTGGTACTCCATAGACCACGAAATTTATCTTTAGAGTTTTGTGACCCTTCAAGCACTAATTCTGACAGGTGACCAATCTCATTTGGCCAAAATAGTTTGATGCCGACACCAAACAAATGGTCATCTCGTGATGACTATTTAAGGTTAAGATAGGTAAATGATTTATTTTAACTACCGAGTCCCCAAAAATAAGAGATATTAATACCAATATGGCCTAAAAAAGAAGAGAATAAATAGTTTTGAAATAATGATACATGGTCGTTTAAGTCGAGCTTGGTTAGGATTCGCATCTAGGCCACATTACAACACCAATAAATTTTGGTTTAAAATCAGTTTTAACCATTGTCAAGGTTTGTATTGATACACTAATGAAATGTATCGATACTCAGGCATAAGGTACCAATACACACACTTGGATTTCAAATTTTGTGACATTTATGCTAAAGCATCAGTACCCTATGACAACGTATCGATACTTTTGGTTAATTTTGCATGTTTTACTCACCTTTGGCTCTTCAATCACTTTACCTTAACTCATGATTGTAGGCACTAGATTCGGGCTTATGCAATAGCCGTGATGATGCCTTGGAATGTTGTATGAAAGCCAGGTCAAAATTAGGTGTCTATACTTTTACTTTAAATAATATGTAATGTAACTAAGGATGTTATAAGATTATCAATTCAAAAAGTTATAACTAATCACGTGGTACATTAATTTTCATAAAAGTATTATCATAGACTTGTTTGTCTTACACACAATACAGAAAAGAAAATTATAAAAAGACAAAAATAAAACATTAACAAAAATATAAATTAAGAATATTTATGTGATGATATATTAGCCACCTTGGCAGTTGGCACCCACAAGGCCACAACAATTTTCTATAATGAAGGCATCATATTACCTTCCAATTATAGTTTTCTTAAATTAATATTTCTTTTTACTATGATAACTAAAAATTATTTGAATAAAAATTTAAAGAATTTTTAGATTTCATAAATAAAGTTATTAAAATAACATATATTCTCATAAGATTATTAAAAAATAATTGAAAACAATTAAAAATGTGATAAATTCTTAACACTACTTATAATTATATAAAAAATAATTTTATTTTAGTTAATATAATATATTCAAAAAAATTAAACAAATCACATGCTACAAAGCTGTCATAATAGTACGATATAGATTCTATATAGTAACCACACATGTACATTTATTGCATTGTTTTACATATAGAGAAGAGAACAAAAATAGAAATATGATCAATTTATGCATATCAATATTCGCATACTTTTTAAGTATCCATTGTAACCAAAATAAATTAATAATTTATGTTATAAGTATTATTTTTATTAATTTAATGGTTTTAGAAGAAAAATATATTTAATTTAAGTTTGATCCTTTTGGGTTAAAATCATTTTGAGTTTGGGTTGGCTGGTTTCATATTGTTGACTTTCTGTGATCTAGTTAGATCAGCTTTGGTTTTAAGCTCATCATTTGGGTTTTCATATTCGAATCAAAATTGACAAGTCTAATGATTTAGCCCCTTCAATAGATAGATATTTTATTCTATTTTGATAAGTTGGCTTCACATTTAACATATCATATTAACATTTTATAATTAAAATTTTAAAATATATTATTTTATAACAATTTAAATATTTTAATTAATTAATTATTTATTTTATAAACTTATTTATTATACAAATAATTTAAAAATATTTAAATAAAAAATTAAAACAACAGTGTAAAAAAGAATTTAAAATATTTAAATAAAAACAATTTTTAAAAATTAAAAGAATTGTTTAAAAATAAAAATAAGGTGACATTGGAATTTTGCCTTCCTAGACCTTTGCCCTTCTTGTGAAGCACTCGAAGAGCAGTGAAATGAGAGTCAATTTGTAGTGTATTGAAATGCACCCTAGTGCAGTTGGGGGAGGATACAACCGCAGTAATTGCCTTAAGTTGTAATGCTTGCACAATTTGCACTTTGTTGCCAAAAAAAAAAAAAGAAAAATTGACAGGGTAATCTCATTTACATCTGTAGACCTTACATTTTGAGGCGCACAAAAGTTGATGTAAATTAACACATTTTGCATCACAAGAATTTGCAGCACTTTCGTGGCGTTAATTTGAAAAAAAAAAAAAATTGTAAAGAGGTGGTTCGTTGATAACTCCAAGCAACTAAATTTCAAAGGAAAACAGCAAGGAATGATTTATATTATTTGCCTTTTTTTTTTATTAGAAATGTTAAAATTAAGAACGAAAGGAGGATAGAGATGATCATTACAGAGCCCAGAGAAACACTGTAAGTAAATAATATAGTATTATCATTTTGAATACTAGATCTGAGTAACAAAATTGAAGAAGAACAACTGGAACAAGAAGAAGCTTGGTCTGATTTTTGCTACTTATGTTACCGATGCTTTTGAGTTTGTTTAGCAGTATTATTATCACGATGATGACGCTATCGTCTCTCTGCTTGCCCCATTCATGAATCCTTAGATGCAGCTCAGCAGCAGCCATCCGAAAATGCACACCCCGGACTGGTCTCAGTATGTCAATCACAGCTTTTAGTGTTCTCAGCCTAAGATCATCAGCCCTTTGCAACATCTCCTTCAATCCTTCCTTTTTTGACTCCACGGCTGACTCAACTCTCTCTTTCTTAGATCCAACACTTTCCCCGTCCCCTCTCCTCATCATTTCCGATGCCAAATGAGATAACTCAACCATAGACGAGTCTGCAACCGTCTCTTGATGCTTTGCCATCTTCTCACTTATCTCGTTCTCCTCCTTGATAGTCCTTGCTTGTAATTCATCGATCCTTGAGAGCTGACATGGTGAGAGATCACCCAAATCTCCCCTTCCTAGTTCATGAATGAGCTGGTCGAGTTGGTTCGCCAGTTGCATCCCTGATTTTGAGTAGAGTAAGTGAAAAGCCCTGCTGGGTCGCCACCCCCCTATCCAAAGAAAAGCATCCTCAAACGTGCTGGTCCATGAAGGAGATAACATGGCTAACACATCTAACTTACCCCACCTGGCCTTGGCTCATAATGCTCCAACACCCTTCTGACGAGAGACCACAGGTTCTACTCATCCACGGTGCTGTCCTCCTGGGATGCAGCAACCAACTCTTGAAGTTGTTGGTTTAGCTTTACAAGCCAACATTCAAAAATGTTTTTGAATGTCTCGAGCTCAGAGGCTGAATTTTGGATGGCTGAGGCCATGTAGGTGGCACTGCTTGGAAGTAAAGACATGGCTACAGTTGGTTGCTTTTGAGTAAACTAAGCACCCCTCGATTAGTCAGGGCCAGCTCAGGCAGTTATATAATATATGCAAGAAGTGGGACTGGGAGGGCCGAAACCGGGGATACTTTTAGATCTAAAGGTTGCGATTTTGTCGAATGCAATGCACCCAAATAAAGTGACTAAAGCAGACAGGATGATAGATATGGCTTTGATTAAGGAAATTAGAATGTGGATAGTTGTTTTGCTTTTGTCATCAATTTGTTGGATTTATAAAGACCAAGGAGGGAAAGAGAAAAAGAAAAAGGAAAAATTGGGAGATTTCTTTGCAAAGAAGCTCCTAAAAATGCTGTCTGTATCAATGTTTGCCAATCAGATTGGGAGTTTGATGTCTTCGGAGCCAGCAGCTCAGTTGGTGCATGTGCCGTATCGTAAATATCTGCCTAAAAACTGCCTATATTGATTACTATGGAGACAAAAACAAAGAAACAATTTGCTAGTAACTTGCAACTTTGATTCGTCAGAACCACCAAATGTTTCTTGTGATAGATTTGTCGTATTTATCTGTACTTCATCTGAAAGCAACTGAAATAAGTTGGTTCTTTAATATACTTCTTTAAGCTTCACCAAAAGCAGGGATCAACCCAATTTTGTATAAGATGGATACAAAGACATAATTTTATAAAACTATTACTAAAAATTGGCTAAATAATAAAGATTTGGTGAATTCAAATTTTAAGAATAATGCATTAAATGATTAAACAATTAACATAGTTATTGTATACGTCTCTAGGAATTGTTTCATATTGCAATTATTTTATTCATAGATACATACCGCAATTTAACTTTGTTATGTGCAACCATTTTTTTAGAAAATTATACTTGGTTTCTATTGTTTGGTGATAGGTTCATAAGTTATACATTTTATGCCTTCTTATTTTTAATTTTTATTGTATTTTCTATCTTTATTTTGTTACTTACGTATTTCAATTTCAAATTTATTTAAGAGAACGCAAAAAAACATGTTGACCATGATGTTAAAGAGTGAAGAAATAAAGTAAAAAGATCAAATTTCTAGATACAACGCTTGAGCTTACAATTCAAAAAATAGATAGATTTGACTCTAGAGCTTGTTGCTAGGAAAATGTGATACTTTTTGGACTATTGAAGTTGATTCCTAAAGCTGTCGCACCCTAAATCAAGGCATAATAAACATCGTACATCTGCGAGTTATAATCTCACAAATATGGAAAGCAATCAACTAATAGACTAGAATTCTAAAAATCAACGTTTATAAAATATTATAAAATTAATAGTTTAAAATCATATGCAAAAATATATTTAAAAGAATACTAGATAGTTTAAAAATGAAAATTAATTCTTTAAATAGTTTATTTAATACTAGTGTCAGAAAGTCTAAATTTTTTGAAACACACTAAAGTTTAGAAAATATGCACTAAAGTTAAAATGTCACTACCTAATAATTCTGCATGTCTGACCACATTCAAAACCTTTAAAATGTTAAAGAATGTAATGAGTATAACTACTCAGCAAGTAACTGACATTTTTTCAAATAAGCTAAGAAAGCTAAAAAACCATTGGGTCAAAATTCAAAATAACAAATTAAATTATGTAACACAAAACTCCAGTAATTTATTTCAAAAGATATATCATAATATACCTAAACAAAGATTTTATGCTTTCTTCTCCAGAATACATATATATATATATGTATCTCCCTTTACAAGCCATCGCCATCCTTAGTCATGGTGACGAAGGTCGGAATATATTGAAAGCAATCATTGATTGCACAAATCTCATGCAATAAAAACCACTATTTCTAAACTGGTGGCATGGTTTTAAACCAAAACAACTACTCTAAAATGATGGCACAGTTTGAAACCGGTTTCTATCACAAAGTATATGTCTACATGGCCAACAATTAACCCCTGTTGCCATGGTCAAAACATAGTGTTTCGGGAGAGCATTCAAAACACAAAAATTAGAATTAATCATAGTGTATCATATGTACATTATCTTTATTTAGCAACAAAACAGGTTTTATGCACAAAATATATCTTATAAGCATAAATTTTAAATATAAATCATTTAGTAGAAATATAGCAAAATTACAATTGTAAAAATATGTGAATAAATAGCGCAAATAATTTTAATATTCGATTCCAAGAAATATATTTTTCATGCTTGACCCGATTTGCTAAAACAAAAGGTAAAATATCGTACTTTTGCATACATGATATAAGAATACTAAAGGTTGGTTTTTCATGAATTAAATATTGAATGAATATCAAGTCACTTACTTGATTCTCTAAACCGACACTTAAGTTGCAATTCACACAAATCTCTTAATAGCCTAAAAATTAAGAAAAATATTAAAAATAAAAACTTAAAATATATAAATATAAACTTAATGAATGTCTCCAATTGATCCGGATTATATTCTTTGGGACAAAATATTTGTGTCAACCTCTTAGGCTCAAATCAATGCATAAGCCTTTTTCAAATTTCACTACTCTTAACTTGTCAAGTTTCCCATTTCAGAAATAACAAATTATCAATTTTTTCATGATTGTCAGAAATGTCATTTTGTCAAGAAATCATTAAACCTTTACAAAGCTAAATCTTTCAAGGTTGTCTCTCCAAAAATTGTCAAAATTGTCATCTATGCGGATACTCCAACCTCGTTTTATGAGGGGATACTCCAATCCTACATTCCAAAAATTGTCAAGACATAAATTTTCTCTCTCTCTCAAACCTTCTCTGAACTTTGCAAAATTCAAACCCAGTTTTCATGCCTCAAGCAACCAATGGATCCAAACGCATCTCAAAATTATCAACTTGATTGTTTATAGATAATTGATGATAAATACAAGATACATTTCAATCCTCCCTCCTATTTCCCTTTTGTTGTTTTATGTGATTATTTATATGTGATATTATTGTCGCAACGTACCCCAGGTTAGATCCTCACGGATCTAAGAGTGCGTACGACTTAAAATACTTTCCTGACTTGAAACTGTCTTCTTGACTGAGACTATTCTTTGGTGATGTGATGAGAACGAGAATGTACGGATTCTCAACTCATTATACAGTGAAGGGGACTATAAGATGAATCACTTATCTTATTGGTCTCATATGACCATCACAAGATGGCCAACGCTTGGAGTCGCCACCGATCATTTCAGGCTAGGCACGATCGTATGCCTATTAAAATCTATGTTTTGAGTTACGAAACTCAAAACATCGATCTCGTGGTCTACGTAATGCAAAGATTCACAATTTAGGTTCGGGAGTTGGTTATGCACAATGAGGTACGAACCTCTTCGCGACGCCCAAAATCGATACCTTGCTAGCTACGTCTTATCTCGGTTTTGATTCTTTCGATCTTAACTATCACTATTTCGATATAACCCCCTTCGAATTCATGAATCTTATAGAAATGATCCAGGTTTTGATGAAAAATATTTAATCTCATATACACCCCAGAGAGATAGGGAATATAGGAATTTTCGATGAAAATGACCTCTAGATTTTACTTTGAAAATGGAATATTCCACTTTGGGCACTGAAGAGATACCCACACGAAATATTACCTTTAATGTTATTTGAAATGTTTTGAAAACATGAATGTACATAATCATCACAAGGAAATCATGTTAGTAAGACAATAAATGAAATAACATAACATGGATCATAAAAAGGGAATGGACTATTGGAATTTATTTTGCTACTGACATCGATTATCTAGGAATAATCAAATTGATAATTTTCAAGATGCATCTGGGTTTCTTGATTAAACAAGAAAAAAAAAAGATTAATTTGTAGTTAAAATATAGGGTCGGAGTATCCCCGTGAATGGAAAATAGTTTTTTTGACAAAGGAAGATTTTTTTAAATTTTTACAATTTTAAGAAGCAGGGTTGGAGTATCCCCATGAATGAAAAATCATTTTGACATGGAAAGATTTTCAAATCTTGACAATTTTAAAAAACAGGGTTAGAGTATCCCCTTGGAAGGACGGGGTTGGAGTATCCTCGTGGATGACATAACTTCATGATTTAGAAAATGGGTGAGCATTTGACCATTTTTGGCAAAAAGATTTATTGTGAGTGAGGATGATAAAGATGTAAAATATGTTTATGCCTTGATATGAGCTTATGGGAGTGTTAAGGTGTGCTTTCGAGTCTGATCAGGATGACATGGAGACATTCGGATGTCTTGAGACAAAATTCGGGGAAACAACTTAATTTTGACCAAAATCGAAAATAAGGGATAGCATCACGTTAGCTTGCTTTCTGAATTTATTTTAAATTGGTTCGAAGGATTTAGAAGGTGAACAAGACACCGTTAGAAAGGTAACTCGATGAGGATCATTCTAAAAATATTTCCAATATCCCAAAAAATCACTTTCCAAAGGTATAAATTTTCAAGTTCGGACTGATTGAGCTGCTGGCAGAGCATAGGAGTGACAAGGTATGTCAAATTTTGAAAAATCACCTTACACTCATTTGGTGTCGAAAAATTGCAAGTGATACCTTTCTGAAAAGAAAAATTCATGAACATTTTAGGAAAAGTGTTTGAAAATTTTAGGAAAATCATTTAGTGGGTCTGAAATGCGCCAACGGGGTACATGTCCAGATTCTGAAGGTTTTGGACCGTTTAGATTTAAAAAATCATAACTTTCTCATTCGAATCGATCCGGAGATGGACAATACCTCATTTTAAAGATATTTTGACACACTTTCTGTGAAAAATATCATGAAATTCATTGAAAATCGTTTGGGATTTTAAAATGATTTTTCAATTTGAAATAACAGTACTGCCAGAAAGGGACAAAGCAAAGCAAGGGATATGTCTTGTTTTTCTTTTGTTTACGGGTCTACATTCGAGTCATTGACATTTAAACGTCCGTGACTGAAGGAAAAGAGTGGCATGAGCATCACGAACTCATTTGCATAGCCCTAGAGTAGTTTGGGACTATGAAACAATCCATTAATCATACCACTCAAGGTTTTGACTTAAAAAAAGGCACAAACATTTCGGTGATGAGTGTAAAGTCATTTTTTTTGTAAAATCAAAATATTTAAGCTTGTTTAATGAAGATTCCAGATCTGGAAAACTTAATTTTCCCCAAGATATTTTGCTAGCTTTAA
>JBBYHO010005068.1:0-14025 GCA_038382025.1 Adansonia gregorii | reverse complement strand
AGGTCAACAAATGAAATGAGTTACTCAGGACTAGGCCGATGGGTAGACAAAGATACAAAGGTAATATCTAAGGTTAACCGTAACAAGTTTGACTAGGGCTAAATCATTACGTCGAATGAGATACAAAAGAGAGTTTGACCAGGGCAAAACCATCATATCAAACGATAGTGAAAAGAAGTTTGACCAGGGCTAAACCATCACATAAAATGAAAAAAATAGAGTTTGACCAGGGTTAAACCATCACGTTAAATGAACATCAAACAAAAGTGAAAAGAAGTTCGACTAGAACTAAACCATCATGTCAAATAAAAGTGAAAAGAAAGTTTGACCAGGGCTAAACCATCATGTCAAATGAAATATAAAAGAAAGCTTGACCATGGCTAAACCATCATGTCAAACGAAAGCAAAAAGAAGTTTAATGAAGGCTAAACCATTACGCCAAATGGAGGTGAAAATAGAGTTTGACCAGGGTTAAACCAGCACATCAAATGGAGATGAAAGAAAGTTTCACCAGGGCTAAACCATCACATCAAACAAAAGTAAAAAATAGTTTGACTAGGCCTAAACCATTACATCAAACAAAAGCGAAAAAAAGTTTGACTAGGGCTAAACCATCACGTCAAAAGAGGTGACAATGGAGTTTGACCAGGGCTAAACCATCACGTCAAATGAAAATGAAAGAAAGTTTGACTAAGGCTAAATCATCACGTTAAACAAAAGTGAAAAAAAGTTTGACTAAGGTAAAATTATCACATTAAACAAAAGCGAAAAGAAATTTGACCAGGGCTAAACCTTCATGTCAAATAGAAGTGAAAAAAAGTTTGACCAAGGCTAAACCATCACATTAAATGAAAGTGAAAATGGAGTTTGACCAGGGCTAAACCATCATATCAAACAAAAGTAAAAAAAAAATTTGACCAGGGCTAAACCATCACATTAAACGAAAGTTAAAAGAAAGTTTGTCCAAGGCTAAACCATCATATCAAATGAAAGTTAAAAGAAAGTTTGACTAGGACTAAATCATCATATCAAACGAAAATGAAAAAAAATTTTAACTTTAAGGTCTAAAGTTTGACCAAGTAAAAAGTAGCAAGACTTGACTGAGTACAGCTAAGTAAGTAAGAATTTGATCGGGTATGATCGATTGGAGATAAACCTTGATAAGGTTGAAGTAATCTAATATTTGAGATCTTTAAGAAAAATTGACTTACCTTTTAATTTTTGAAGCAGTATCCATTCTGATAGTTTTTTCTTGCTTCCTTGTTTTAAACCTATGAATTACATAATTATGAATGTGGATGCATGATGAATGTGCATGGATTTTCATGACTGGATTTGTTCCTTAATTTTCTAGTTTCCATTTGTTTTCTTTTTAAATTGTGATTCAATCCACTTTGAAAGCCTAAAAACATTTTCAGAAAGCATAAAGAATCTTTCTGGTAGTAAAGGGGCTAGCCTTGAATCCAATGTTATCTTTACTAAAACAATTATTCTTGCCTTCTGAGGAACTCAAATTATGATGCCCTCTGAGGAACTGAAAGATAATGGTATGATTAGGAATGTGTGGGGCATGCCACTTATGGTTATGTGATGTATCAATACCATCTTATGGTTGAAGAAAAGGCGTATGATTGGAAATATGGGCGATGTCCCTGCCCTGAGAGAAAACAGGACTTTGTGATGCGTCAATATGATCTAGTGATTGAAGAAAAGGGACATGATTGAAAATCCATGAGGTGTCCCTGCCCCGATCCATCTATTATTTTTAGAATATAATAAGGACCTGACGTTTCCATCAACTCCCTTACTAGCCAGAACAAAATACGAAATATCTTTTAAAAGGTTGAGCTTCCTTCATCGTCAGAATTCTATCTAAGACTGTTAGTTATCCACCCTTAACGTTTCCTAGAATATTCAAAGGAATTAAGATGTGAACCAAAATTTTCATAATGTTTTGACCTCATTCCAAAGTAACTCGAAGAAATTAGTATATTGTCTATTTTAATCCATCTTTATTTCTTTAAGTCATTAATTATCATTTAGCAAAAATGTTAGCATGATCTAAAAGATAGTCTAATAGAGGTTGCATTTCAAAGAAAGAAAGTAGAATATAGGCTTTTTTACAAAAAATAAAGGTAAAATGCCCAAGAAGAGATTCAAAAAGATAATGGTAAGTGTCAAAGAAAAGGTTTGGACAACTGAATTTAGATCTTCGAAGATTTTTTCTGAACAAAATATATGCTTTCTATGTAGATCCATCTTTTTAAAATATGTTTAATCATATCACGCCTATGATTTGATCATTTTTTTCTTTTACTTAAGCTAGCATTTTGGATCTTCAACTTAAAGCCTCCTCTTATATCACCTTTAATCGAATGCCCTATTCAAGTTTTCATCTTATTTTTGTTTTTTTTTTATTTTTTTTAAGCATAGTGTTTTTTTACACTGTCTACATTGATAAGGTTTGGCAGGACATCTCCATCCATTTCAGCAAGGATTAATACACCTTTTGAGAATGCCTTGTGAACCACATAAGGCTTTTCCCAATTGGGTACCCATTTGCCTCATGGATCTTTTTGTATCGGGAGGATTTTCTTCAGTACCAATTCTCTTTCATGAAGCTGTCTTGGATGAATTTTCTTATCATGGGCCTTCATCAACCTTTTCTGGTACATTTGCCTATGCTGGATCACTTTTAACCTCTTTTACTTCAACTGCCCTTTCGGGTCTTCAACTAGAAGCCTCTCTTATATCACCTTTAATCGAATGCCCTGTTTAGGTTTTCATCTGATTTTTATTTTTTTTGTTTTTTTTTATTTTTTTAATCATAGTATTTCTTTACACTGTCTACGTTAACAGGGTTTGGTAAGGCATCTCCATTTATTTTCCAAGGATTAATGCACCTTTTGAGAATGCCTTGTGAACCATATAAGGCCTTTCCCAATTGGGTACCCATTTGCCTCATGGATCTTTTTGTATCGAGAGGAATTACTTCAGCACCAGTTCTCCTTCATGAAACTGTCTTAGATGAATCTTCTTATCATGGGCCTTCATCATCCTTTTTTGGTACATTTGCCCATGCTGGATCATTTTCAACCCCTTTTCTTCAACGAAGTTTAATTATTCATAGCGATCTCGTGCCCATTCAGTTTCTTCCAATTTAAACTCCATTAATATTTGAAGTGATGGGATCTCGACTTCAATTAGTAGTATTGCCTCCATGCCATACACCAATAAGTAAGATGTTGCTTAGTCAAGGTCCATACTGAGGTTCGATAAACAAAGAGAGCAAACAAAAGTCTCTCGTGCCAATCTTTATAAGTTTTCTCCATTTTCCCATAACCTTCTTAATATTTTTATTGGCAGCTTCTACGACCTCATTCATCTTTGGATGATATGTGATCGAATTATGATGAGAGATTTTGAGCTAGGTGTAAACCTCCATCATCAATTAATTATTTAAGTTAGAGACATTATCCATTGTAATTCTTTCAAGGACCCTTAATCTATAATGATAGTATCCTTTAGAAATTTAATCACCATTAATCTTGTGACATTTGCAAATAAAGTAGCTTCCACCCATTCAGTGAAATAATCAATGGCCACCAAGATGAAACAATGTCGGTTCGATGTTGTAGGAGTAATGGGTCTGATGACATCCATACCCCATAGAAAAAAAGTTATGGCATGGTCATGACATGTAACGGTGAGGGTGGGACATAAATCTTGTCAGCATAGCTTTGACACTTATGGCACTTTTGGGCATACTTAATATAGTCACTCTCCATAGTCATCCAAAAGTAGCCTAATCTCATGATTTGTTTTGCCATTTTGTGTCCATTGGTATGAATCCCACAAACCCTTCATGTACTTTTTCTATTATTTTTTTTGCTTCTGAAGCATTAACACACCTTAAAACTGTTTGGTCAAAACTTTTCTTATAAAAAATCTCTTTGTCCAAGACAAAATTTAGCACCAGTTTTCTTAAAGTTCTCTTATCAGTTTCTGAGGCATTTAAAGGATATACTCGATCCTTCAAATAATTTTTGATATCGTGATATCATGGAAGGCCATCTACCTCAATCTCAATGTTGTGGTAGTATATAGGGAATTCATAAATACTCACCTCAATGGGTGTCACCTCTTGCCCTTTTTTTACTTTGAACATCAAAGCCAAGGTGGCTAAAGCATCTGCCATTTGATTGTCATCATGAAATAGATGAACAAAGTCTACTTCTTTGAATTCTTCTAGTAATTCTAGAATTAATTTTTTATATTACTGTAACCTTGGGTCTCGAGTTTCCTATGCTCCACGTAGTTGGTAAATTACCAAGGCTGAATCTTCGTAGACTTTTAATACCTGGGCCTTTTTTTCTAATGCTGCATATAGCCCCATAATGCATGCCTCATATTCTGCCACATTGTTGATGCAATAAAAAATTATTCGAGTTGTAAAAGGGTAATAATCCCCTTTTGGAGATATTAAATTTGCACCAATTCCATACCCTACTGCATTTGATGCTCCATCAAAATACATTTCCATTTAGATTCTTTTGATGGCTTTTCTTCTTTTTCAACCGTAATATTCATCAAATCTTTGTCAGGGAATATAAAATCCAACCACTGATAATCATCAAGTGCCTGACTTGCTAAGAATTCAGTAATGGCACTTTCTTTGATCACCTTTTGGCTTACATAAATGATATCATATCCAGATAGTAGAGCATGCCACCTAGCTATCCTTTCTGATAATGCTCGCACTTCAAACATATATTTGCTTGGGTCCATTTTGGTGATTAGCCAGGTAACATAATACACCATGTACTGTTAGAGTCTTTTCATTGTCCTTATTAGAATGCAAAATATCTTCTCTATATAGGAATAATTTAACTCGTAATCTAAAAATTTCTTATTGAGGTAATAGATTGCCTACTCTTTCTTTCAATTCTCATCATGCTGCCCTAAGACACAGCCTATGGATCTTTCGAACATTAACAAATACAGGATCAAAAGTTATCCTAGAGCAAGCAGTACCAATATCGACAGATTAGAGAGATATTGCTTAACTTTTTCGAAAACATTTTGGCACTTACTGTCCCACTCACCAGGGTTTTGTTTTCGCAAAAGTCAAAAAATTGGATCACACTTATCCGTGAGTTGAGATATGAATCTAGCGATGTAATTCAATGTCCTCAAGAAACTTTTTACTTTTTTTGGCATGCATGGGGATCGTAATTCTTGTATAGCTTTAATCTTATCTGGATCAACCTCAATTCCTCTTTTTCTTATGATAAAACCCAACGGTTTCCAGACTAGCTCTGAATGTACATTTTGCAGGGTTTAGTTTTAATCGATATTTTTTCAACCTTTTAAACAACTTTCATAGGTCTGCTACTTGACTTTCTTCTTGAGGGGACTCAGTAATCATGTCATCAATGTACACTTCAATTTCCTTATGCATCAGGTCATGGAATAAGGTGACCATTGCCTTTTGGTAAGTTGCTCCCTCATTCTTCAACCCAAATGGCATTACTTTGTAACAAAACATTCCCCATATTATGATAAACATGGTCTTCTCCATATCCTCCAAAGCCATATTAATTTGGTTATACCCTAAAAATCTAACCATGAAGGAGAATAAATAGTTCTTCATAGTATTATCAACCAGGGTGTCTATGTGAGGGAAAGGAAAGTTATCTTTTGGGCTTGCTTGATTGAGGTCTCGGTAATCTATACACATTCTAACTCTTTCATCTTTCTTTGGAACTGGGACAATGTTTGCAACCCACTCTAGATATTTTGCCACATTTAGAAATCCAGATTTAAACTGCTTTTTAACCTCTTTTTTTATTTTCAATGGCATCTCAGGTTTAATTCTCCTTAGCTTCTATTAAACCAGTTTGCATTTCAACTTCAAGGGTAATTTATAAACCATAATCTTCGCACCCAATCCTAGCATGTCTTGATAAGAGCATGGAAAAATGTCTTAAAATTCATGCAGCAAGCTTATCAGATCTTCTCAGGTAAAAGCCTTTATGGTAGTTCTTATTGTGATCTTTTTCTTATTATTTTCATCATTCCCTAAATTAATAATTTCAATGGGCTCTTCATGGGGTATTATACGTTTATCTTCTCGTTCAATTATTTTTAATAAATTAGGAGGCAAAATATGATCATCAACATCTTTTTCAAGATTGACCTCGTTTGAGCGAATAGTTTGTTCAAAATTAACCTCTGAATCTTGAGATTATGAATAAGGTATGAATACAAAGAAATATTTTGAATAAAAAATCATAAAAGAAACAGATTGAAGACAAGAAAAGAGCCAAGAAAGATTATATAAGGAAAGATTACATGCAATTCATTTTTTCTGATGATAAATTAAGATTTTAAGTTTTTACATAAAGATCTATAGATAACAGAGTTCATTTCTTAGTTATTACTTTGGGTTAGCCTAGACACAATGCTTCTCTCAAAACATGTCTAATTCCTTAAAACATATCCAGGGGTCATGGGTGAATCCCATAATCCTCAATGAACTCTTTATCATCTCTTTCAATGGCAGTCACATAATGCTCCTTAAAGGCTTCATTGATCACTAGAACAACATTCCTAGTTGCTTTATCTTTATTTTCTAGACTAAGTCCTCTATAGCATAAAATTTCCTCTAACGAGGGGTAGAAAGATAATTTTTGGCCTAACTATTGGCCAACACCCAGGGATGGCTGCTTTCCTCTCATTCTTTTTTTTGAATTTCTTCTAAACTTTTTCTAGCTTGAAGCCTAATCCATATTTGTCTTTCCTGCCATTAACATTAATGGCTTGGCTGATTCCTTGTATACGTCTCCTAAGTCCTCTTCTAGCTCAAGCTCCTTTCTCGACTATAAGTCTGAGACCCATGAGGGTGCTATTTGAAAGTCTAGGTTTCGAGATTACAGACCTTTTCACAACAAAAGTGGCATCAATAATTTTAAAGGATTTAAAAGTGCATACTTCAGTTTCAGTATTTATTTCAATGTAAAGGGCTTCAGTAGAAGTCATGGCCACAATGTTTTCTTCCTCAGATAGACTAATTTACTTTTCATTAACTATGATTTAACTTTTTAGTGCAAAGATGATGGGACAACCTCAACAGAATGAATCCATGGTCATCCTAACAAACAGTTGTATGTTAGGACAATATCCATTACATGAAATTTGATCTTAAATGGACAAGGGCCAATATCTAAAGTGATTAAGATAGTTCCCTTAATTTCTCTCTTAGTCCCATCGAATGCCTTAACAATTGTATGGCTATGCTTGATCTGACTAGCATTAACTGGTAAGCGAGACAATGTGATTAACGACATTACATTCAAAGCTGATCCATTGTCAGTAAGGATTTTGGGCAGAATGGTCCCTTTATAGTGAGTTATGATGTGGAGAGCTTTTGTTGAAGTGCTCCCTCCTGGTGGGATCTCATTGTCACTAAGTGAAATGAAATTCTCAGCAACAATGTTATTTACTAGGTGATCAACTTATTTATGGAAATGTCTTGAGGAACATAAGCCTGGTTGAGCACTTTCAACAAAGTATTCTAATACGCTTCTAAGTTGAGCAGCAGGGTTAAAATAGAAATCTTTATCGATTGCTGCTTTAACTATTCTATTATACTATACTCACTATGTTTAATGAACTTATGAAATTCAGCAGCCTCTTTTTCCTTGATCGATTCTTGTAGTTCTACTAGGTTATCATCGGTAACTATTGCTTTTTTAGATACCTATCCTTTTGAATTGGTCTTTGCACTTGTTTTACTGGTTCTTGGGTCATAAATACGACCATTCATTATCACATGGCTTACCCTACTTATGTCAATAGCCGCCAGTTGGCGTGTAACAACCTATAGAGTTACTATTCCACCATCACATTTCCATGGTACTTGTTTGTTATTTTGCTAGGGAATAGAGTTAGTGCTCTAATAATGAGCTTAGGAGTAACTTCAATTTTAGGCGGTGTGATCTTTGGTTGATTACGATAAATGATAAGGGGGTGACTAACACTATAGGGTAATTGCAACAATCCTTCACCAGCCATGTTGATTGATTTTTCTTCATCTATTCTAACTTAAAAAAAAAAAATCCAATTTCACCATTTTCTATCATTCTTTGGAATATGTCCAAAGATCCTATGCAATTTTGCAAAGTGTGCCCTGGCATGTTGTGAAATTTACAAAAGTTAGTACAGGGATCAGATTGACCTTTGCTAGTTCCATGATCTCGACTAAAGATCCTTTCTTCAGTCAAGATTGTCCATACTTTTTCCATAAAAGTCCTAAGTTCTTGGATTTTTGACTTCCTTTGATCTTCTTCTTCAATAATCAGAGCATTAATCCTGGGTTCAGTATGATCTGGTAAGGGATTTTTTGCAACATTAGGTGCTGAGCCATTATCAATTCGAAATGCACCCTTCTCAAGAAGACTTTGAACCTTTTACTTGAAGGGCGTACAGTTTTTGATCGAGTGACCTGCTATTGCATGGCACTCACAGTGTAGATTTGGGTCATACCAACTAGGGTAATTTCTTTCATATGATTTAGAAAAGATTGGAGCCACTAATGATGCCTCAAAAAGCTTATTAAACATTTCTTTATAAGGGTAAAGAATATGTTCATAGTGAGATCTAAGTTGGTTGGCTCATTAGGTTGGTGGATTAATATTAGGTCTTGGTTGGTTTTATGGAAGAGGGTTTAAATTGGTGGTTTAAGGTGATGTTAAAGGATAAGCTCTATGTATGTTAAGAGAGTAAGAATTTTGGGTTTGCTACCTTTGGTTTTGGTAATACGGATGAGGTTCTTGATCGTACAGTTGACTAACATAGTTAATGGATGGAGCTACTTCTTTTTTCTTTCCTATCCCTGGCTATTTTCTAGTAAAAAACTCCCCAGTCATGATTTTACCAGCCTTAATAGCTGTTTCAATCATCTCTCTTGAAATAACAGGGTCAATAAAATTCTTAGTTACATTCCCCAGTAATTTGTCATAATAATGGGGATGCAAAGTGCTCACGAATGGCATCATGGTTTTTTCCTCAGTTAGGGGAGGCTAAATTTGAGAAGCCATGTCTCTCCATCTTTGTAAATATCCTTTAAAAGATTTGGTAGACTTTTTCCCTATATTCTGAAAAGTTAGTCTATTAGGCTATCATTTGGCCATATATTTATATTATTGGAGAAATGCATTAGCTAAATTAGCTTAACATTGAATTTAAGTGCGATTCTGATCATTATACCATCTTAGAGCATATCCAGACAAACTTTTTTTAAAATAGTGAATCAAAAGCTTATTGTTTTGGGCATAACTGGCCATTTTCTTGATGAACATTTTAATGTGTGCTAAAGGGGAAGTAATGCCTTGTACTTTTCAAACTTGGGCATTTTAAATTTTGGTGGGAGGACTAAGTCTAATACTATACTGAAGTCATCAACATCTATACTACTATATAATTTAGCCCTTTCAATGGCCTTTAGCCTCCTCTTAAGAAGCTATAGTTTTTCTTTTTCTATCTTTGCTTTAACTTGCTCTTTACCCTTCTATTTATGCTTTACCTCTTTATCGATACTTGGGCCTACTGATTCTTCTTGGGCAACTATAGTTCTTGCACCTACCCCTTGTGAAAGGGCATCAAGATTAATGATGATGACTAATGGGTTGGTAGCTAGGACATTTTGCTACAGATTTTGGATATTGGTTGGTTGTGCATTCTGAGCATTAGCTGTTTGTTCCTCAACTGGTGCCCCTTGGATCCCCCGGTAAGGGTAGAAGTATTTATCTCTAGCTGTTGACAAACTAGCTCCCTTACAAATAACAACTCCATCATCCTCGTGATCTATGTTTATAGCTCTTCTTGCCTTTTAAGCATGGCCTTTTGAGCTTGTCGATGATTTTCTTCTAATCTCTCTAATCTTGCCAAGTAATCTTCAGCCATTTTTCTTGTTTTAAGTTTAGTATAGTATTGATGAGTAGGTAGTGATTGAGTTGGTCTTTTTGAGTTTGCAATGTTGACCTTAACAATTCCATATTTTTTGAGTTAAGTAATTTTCACTTATGAACTAATAAAACTGATAATCATGTATGTATGTATATGTCTGGGCATATATATGTATGGTATGAGTATATAAATGCACTTATAGGTACGCTTGCTTTAACTAAAGATTCCAAACTTAGAAATTTTCATTAACTTTGTGACAAATTACATGATCACATCGTTGATCATGTAGGGATACATCTAAGAAAATTCTTAATTTGGTCATATTGTTTCTGAGCTTCATCCAAAAATTAAAGTATAATGTCTCCATATAATCCTATAAGATTAATTTGCATCTGTAATTCTCTAATCCTCTCCATCATATTTTCCTTACTTGGATGACGGCTAAGTGGATCTGCTCCATAAGATGATCTATGTATATTTGTCTACCAAAAGAATTAGCTACCCATAATTTACCATCATCTTCAGCCCACCATTGTCTATTATCCCAATATGCATCAGATCATGGTAAACTTATGCCAAGGCACGAATATCATCTCCTTGCATTGTAATTCTAATCCCATCTCGGCAATAGTCATAGTGAGACCTTGTCTTTCCTCAAGCAGTTGAGATGCCCTTTTATGCTCTCGATCTAAGGTAGCTCAAAGTTGCTTATACTTCTCTATAGATCTTCTTAACTTGAGATGTGTACCAGTATGCTCTCTTCTTTCCTTTTCAAAAATAGTTTGCCTAGCCTTTCCTTCCAAAGCTTTAGCCTTCCATGCTCTTAACTTTTTATGAAGCTCACATATTTTTTTTTCATCCCTTTAGCAGTGCTATTGGAACTCCTAGATATCCCAGCAAGTTTCATTTTTTTGTTTTGTTTGACCCAGTCATTCTTCATTAAGTTGTACTTTTCTTTCATTTTTCAACTTCTTTTGCTTTTGTTTCCATCTTCATTCATAAGTAGGTAACTTCTTCTTAGAGTTGATTATTCTCGTTACTCATTCTTTTACGCTCTCTGGCAGCTTCTTCCTTAATCAAATCTATCTCAATGGCATGATAGGTTCTGGCTGAATAGGTACTCGAGGAATGGTTCCATCTAAGCTAAGAATAATTATGTCATAACTTGAACTCTCCTCCAAGCATTATATCTTGGAGTTGTCTTATCGGTGTGTGCACTTAATCCTGACTTATAACTTCCTCTCCATTGTAAAGTGGCCATCTAAAATGACTTTTTATAATCCTCACCCTGATATTCCAAGTCAACACCATCCAAATTTGAAGTCATAGGGATGAATTGCTACGAACCATATTGCCTTTGAACTAATAATGGTGCATAACCCATGATGCCCCATTTTTCGAGTAAAGGCACATATAGCAAACTACCACACCGATACACAAAGTACTTTGGCGAAAACCATGGTGCCCTCTATGTTATATCAGAAGAAGTTGAGTTTTTTAGCATCTCCACTATCGTAACATACCCTGGGGTGGATCCTCATGGATCTATGGGTACGTATGACTTGAAATATTTTTCTGACTTGGAAATGTCTTCTTGACTGAGACTTTTCTTTTGCAATGTGATAAGAATGAGAATGTACAAATTCTTAACTTCTGATACAGTGAAGGGGGCCATAAGACAAACCACTCTTCTTATTGGTCTCGGATGACTATCATAAAATGGCCAACGCTTGGAGTCGCCAGCGATCATTTTGGGCTAGGCATGATCGGATGCCTATTGAAACCTAAGTTTTAAGTTATGAAACTCAAAACATCGATCTCGTGGTGTACGTAGTGTAAAGATTCATCGTTTGGGTTCAAGAGTTAGTTACGCATGATAAGGTATGAACCTCTCTGTGATGCCCAAAATCGATACCATACTAGCTATATCTGGTCTCGATTTTGATTCTTTCAATCTTAACTCATCATTATTTCGAAATAACCCCTTTTAATGTGTAAAGATACAAATTCAAGTTTTAATGCAAAAGATTTAATCTCATATATGCCCCAGAGAGATGGGGAATATAGAGATTTTCAATAAAAAGACCTCTGGATTTTACTTTGAAAATAGAATGTTCCACTTTGGGCACTTGAAAGATACCTTCGCGAAACATTACCTTTAATTTTATTTGAAATGATTTGAAAACATGAATACAAATAATCATCACAATGAAATCATGTTAGTGAGGTAACAAATGAAGTAACATAACATGGATCATTCAATGCAATGAAAAAGATATTGAAATTTATCTCGTAATTGTCATCTATTATTTGGGAATAATCGAATCGATAATTGTTTAGATGCATCCAGGTTTCTTGATTAAATAGGAATTGTTTGACATATTCATGGGAATCTAAGAAGGAAAAAAATTAATTGTAGTTGAAAGACAGGGTTGGAGTATCCCTTTAGAAAGATGGGGTTGGAGTATCCCCATGGATGATAAGTAATTTTGACAAAGGAATATTTTTAGATCATGATAATTTTGAAAAATGGGGTTCGAGCATCCCCTTAAAAGATCAAGGTTGGAGTATCCCTATGGATGACAAATCATTTTGACAAAAAAAGATTTTTTAATCCTGACAATTTGAAAAAATGAGGTTGGAGTATCCTTTCAAAAAGTCAGGGTTAGGGTGTCCCTAAAAGTGATATGCCTGGCACTCTTTAAAGAAGTTAAGTTGGAAAACGTAATTAACAAAACTTTGTGATTTAGAAGATGAGTGAGCATTTAGATGACTTTTAGCAAAAAAAATTATTGTGAATAGGATCGTAAAGATGTAAAGTATGTTTGTGCCTTGATACGAGCTTGTGGGAGGTTAAAGCATATTCTTAAGGCTGATCGGGGTGCTATGGTGACATTCGAATACCTCGAAATGAAGCTCAAGGAAACAACTTAATTTTAACCATAACCAAAAATAGTGGATAGCATCGCTCTATTCCGTTACTCGATTTTATTCTAAATTGGTTTGAAGGCTTTAGAAGGTGGACAAGGCACTGTTATAAAGAAAACTCAATAAGGGTCAATCTAAAAGTGTTCCCAATATCCCAAAAAGTCACTTTCCATGGAAATAAATTTTTATGTTTGGATTGATTATGATGTTAGTAGAGCATATGAGGGACAAGGTGTGTTAGAATTTGAAAAATCACTCAGACTCATTTGGCATCAAAAAATTGTAAGCGATACCTTTTTGAAAAGGGAATTTCATGAATTTTTTAGGAAAAATGTTTGAAAATTTGGAAAAAATCATTTAGTGGGTCTGAATAGCCCAAATAGAATACATGTTTGGATTCTAGAGGTTCTGGATAGTTTAGATTTGAAAAATCATAACTCTCTCATCCGGAATGACCTAGAGGTGAATAAAACATCGTTTTAAAGATAATTCGACACACTTTGAGAGAAAAATATAAAACAAATTCATGAAAAATCATTTAGGATTCTAAAGTGACTTTTCAGTCTCCAATAATTGTGCTGCCAACAAAGGATAAAGCTAAGTAGGGGATATTTCTTATTTTCTTTATGTTTACGAGTGCAAACTCGAGTCATTGGCATTTGAACATCCATGACTATAGGAAAAGAGTTGCATTAGCATCACGAACTCATTTGCATAGCCCCGGAGTAATTTGGGATGATAAAATAGCCTGTTGGTCATACCAGTCAAGGTATGGACTCAAAAACAAGGCACAAACATTTTAGGAACAAGTGCAAGGTCATTTCTATTGCAAAATCAAAAGATTTGAGTTTGTTTAACCAAGATTCCAGATTTGAAAAACTTAATTTTCCCCAAGATATTTTGCCAACTTTAAGGAAAATGCTAAATCCATGCTAATCCTCATTGGTTGTAGTTAACATGCTTAGCTTGGGGAGGCTTTGAAAATCAGTTTTTGATGGCCATCAAACATGCATTTTGACAGAGGGAAGACAACAAACATACATAGGGATGACACATAACATGAATAGGGATGCTAACTTTACCAATGGTCTAGACAAAGGAAATGTTATACATTTTGACAAGAAAATG
>JBBYHO010005057.1:0-14027 GCA_038382025.1 Adansonia gregorii | reverse complement strand
AGATGAACATTAATTATAAGAAAAATAGTGTAAAGAAAAGCTTTTCTTGCAAATCCAAAGCATCAATTTCGTGTATCCAAATGTGGAAAACATGATTATAGTTCCCAATAACAAACAGAATGCAGATTATTTTGGGTATCCAAGTTTATCTTATTTCATGGAAGAACATTAATTATAAGGAAAATTATGGATAGAAAAGTTTTCCTTACAAATCTAAAACATCACATCGTGTATCCCAATGTGAAGAACATGATTGTTGTGCCAATAGCAAAAGAATGGAGATTATAATGAGTATCCAAGTTTACTCATTTCATGGATGAACTTTAATTATAAGGAAAACGGTGGAAAGAGAAGCTTTTCTTGCAAATCCAAATATCAGTATCATGTACCATAATATGGAGATCATGATTTTAGTGCCACTAACAAAAAAGATGGAGATTATTGCAAGCATCCAAGTTTTTATTATTTCATGGATAAACTTTGATTATGAAGAAAATAGTGGAAAGAAAAGTTTCTCTTGCAAATCCAAAGCACCAATATCATATATCCTAATGTGTAAAACATGATTCTATTGCCAATAACAAAAGGAATGGAGATTATAATGAGCATCCAAATTTGTCTCACTTCACGGATGAACTTTAATTAAAGGGAAAATGGTAGAAATAAAAGCTTTTCTTGCCAAACCAAAGCCTCAATAATGTGTATCCCAAAGTGGAAAACAATATTCTAGTGCCAATAACAAAAATAATGGAGACTATAATGAGTGTCCAAGTTTGTCTTATTTCATAAATGGACTAAATTATAAGTAAAATGGTGGAAAGAAAAGCTTTTCCTGCAACACCAAAGCAACAATAATATGTATCCTTATTAGAAGAACATGATTGTAGTGCCCATAATAAAAAAAAATGGAGATCATTATGAGTATCCAACTTTGTCTTATTTCATGGAAGAACTTCAATAACAAGGAAAATGGTGGAAATAAAACCTTTCCTCGCCAAATTAAAGCAACAATATCGTGTATCCCAATGAGGTGAATGTGATTGTAGTTCACAATAACAAAAAGAATGAAGATTATTACGAGTATCTAAGTTTGTCTCATTTCATAGATAAACATTAATTATAAGGGAAATGGTGGAAAGAAAAGCTTTTCTTGCCAATCCAAAGCATCAATATCGTGTATCCTAATATGGAGAACATAATTGTAATTCCCAATAACAAAAAGAATGGAAATTATTTTGGCTATCGAAGTTCGTCTCATTTGACAGATGAATGTTAATTATAAGGAAAATTATGGAAAGAAAAGTTTTTTCTTGCGCGTGTATCCTAATTTGGAGAACATGATTGTTGTTCCCGATAACAAAAAGAATAGAAATTATTACAGGTATCCAAGTTTGTCTCATTTCACGGATGAATGTTAATTATAAGGAAAATTATGGAAAAAAAAAGTTTTTCTTGCAAATCCAAAGCATCAATATCATGTATCCCAATATGGAGATCGTGATTTTAGTGCCACTAACAAAAAGAATGGAGATTATTACAAGTCTCTAAGCTTCTATTATTTTATGGATGAACTTTGATTGTAAGGAAAATAATGGAAAGAAAAGTTTTTCTTGCAAGTCCAAAGCTGTAATATTATGTATCCCAATGTGTAAAACATGATTTTATTGCCAATAACAAAAAGAATGGAGATTATAATGAGCATCCAAGTTTGTCTCACTTCACGGATGTACTTTAATTATAGGAAAAATGGTGGAAATAAAATCTTTTCTTGTGAAACCAAAGCATCAACATTTTGTATCCCAACATGGAGAACATGATTGTAGTGCCAATAATAAAAATAATGGAGACTATAATGAGTATCCAAGTTTATCTCATTTCATTGATAAACTTTAATTATAAGGAAAATGGTGAAAAGAAAAGCTTTTCTTGCAAATCCAAAGCATCAATAATGTGTATACTAATGAGGAGGACTTGATTGTAGTGCCCATAACAAAAAGAATAGAGATCATTACAAGTATCAAACTTTGTCTCATTTCATGGATAAACTTCAATAACAAGGAAAATGGTGGAAAGAAAACCTTTTCTTGCCAAATCAAAGCAGCAATATCGTGTATCCCAATAAGGTGAATGTGATTGTAGTTCCCAAAAACAAAAAGAATAGAGATTATTACGAGTATCTAAGTTTGTCTTATTTCACAGATAAACATTAATTGTAATGGAAATGGTGGAAAGAAAAGCTTTTCTTGCAAATCCAAAACATTAATATTGTGTATCCCAATATGGAGAACATGATTATAGTGCCCAATCATAAAAGGAATGGACATTATTATGAGAATCCAGGTTTGACTAATTTCACAGATGAACTTAGATTTTAAGGAAAATGGTGGAGAGAAAAGCTTTTCTTGCAAATCCAAAGCATCAATATTGTGTATCCAAATGTGGAGAACATGATTGTAGTTCCCAATAACAAAAAGAATGGAGATTATAATGAGTATCCAAGTTTGTCTTATTTCACAGATGAACTTTAATTACAAGGAAAGTAGTGGAAAGAACAGCTTTTCATGCAAATCCTAAGCAACAGTATTATGTATCCTAATATAGTGATCGTGATTTTAGTGCCACTAACTAAAAGAATGGAGATTAGTTCTAGTATCCAAGTTTGTATCATTTCATGGATGAACTTTGATTATAAGGAAAATGATGGAGAGAAAAGCTTTCTTGCAAACCCAAAGCAGCAATATCATGTATCCCAACAAATAGAACATGATTGTAGTGCCCATAACAAAAAGAATAGAGATCATTATGAGTAACCAAGTTTGCCTTATTTTCATGGATAAACTTTAATAATATAGAAAATGGTGGAAAAAAAAGCTTTTGTTGCCAAATAAAAGCATCAATATCGTGTATCCTAATGAGGTGAAGATGATTGTGGTGCCCAATAACAAAAAGAATAGAGATTATTATGAGTATCCAAGATTGTCTCATTTCATGGATGAACATTAATTATAAGGAAAATGGTGTAAAGAAAAGTTTTCTTGCAAATCCGAAGCATCAATATCGTATGCCCAAATGTGGAGAACACGACTGTACTGCCAATAAAAAAAAAAGACATTATAATGAGTATCCAAGTTTGACCTTTTTCACGGATGAATTTCAATTATAAAGAAAATAGTGGAAAGAAAAGCTTTTCTTGCAAATCCAAAGCATCAATATTGTGTATCCCAATTAGGAGAACATGGTTGTAGTGCCCACAACAAAAAGAATAGAGCTTATAACGAGTATCCAAGTTTGTCTCACTTCATGGATGAACTTTAATAATAAGGAAAATGGTGGAAAAAAAAGCTTTCCTTGCTAAATCGAAGCATCCATATCATGTATCCAAATAAGGTGAAAATGGTTGTAGTGCCCAATAACAAAAAGAATGAAGATTATTATAGGTATCCAAGTTTGTCTAATTTCACAGATTAACATTACTTATGAGGAAAATGGTGGAAAGAAAAGCTTTTCTTGTAAATCTAAAGCATTAATATCGTGTATGTAAACGCAGGGAACATGATTGTAGTGCCACTAATAAAAATAATAGGGATTATTATAAGAATCCAAGTTTGACTTATTTTACAGATAAACCTTTTTATAAGGAAAATAGTTGAAAGGAAAGCTTTTCTTTCAAATCTAACATATCAATATTGCATACCCCAATGTGGGAAACTTGATTGTAGTGCCCAATCAAAAAAGGAATGAAGATTATTATGAGAATCCAAGTTTGACTCATCTAATGGATAAACTTTAATTATAAGGAAAACGGTGAAAAGAAAACCTTTTCTTGCCAAAACAAAGCATCAATATCTTGTATCCTAGTGAGGAGAACATGATTGTGGTGCCCAATAGCCAAAAAATGGTGATTATTATGAGAATCCAAGTTTGTCTTATTTGATGGATAAACATTAATTATAAGGAAAATGGTGGAAAAAAAAGTTTTTCTTGCAAATCCCATTGTGGAGAACATGATAATTGTGCCAATAACAAAAAGAATGGAGATTATAATTAGTATCCAAGTTTGTCTTATTTCACGATGAACTTTAACTATAAGGGAAACGATGGAAAAAAGAGCTTGTCATGCAAATCCAAAGCATCAGCATTGTGTATCCCCATATAGAGATCGTGATTATAGTGCCACTAACAAAAAGAATAGAGATTATTACAAGTATCTAGGTTTGTATCACTTCATGGATGAACTTTGATTATAAGAATGATGGTGGAAAGAAAAGTTTTTCTTGCAAATCCAAAGTAGCAATTTCGTGTATCTCAATGTGTAGAACATAATTGTAGTGACAATAAAAAAATTAATGGAGATTATAATAAGAATCCAAGTTTGTCTTGCTTCATAGATGAACTTTAATTATAGGGAAAATGGTGGATATAAAAGCTTTTCTTGCAAACCAAAGCATCAATATCATGTATCCCAAAGTGGAGAACATGACTGTAGTGTCAATAACAAAAATAATGGAGAGTATTACGAGTAACAAAGTTTGTCTCATTTCATGGATGAACTTTAATAATAAGGAAAATGATGGTAAAAAAAAGCTTTTCTTGCCAAATCAAAGCATTGATATCGCGTATCCGAATAAGGTAAACTTGATTGTAATACCCAAAATAAAAAGAATGGAGATTATTACGAGTATCAAAGATAGTTGCATTTCACGGATGAACATTAATTATAAGGAAAATGATGTAAAGAAAAGCTTTTCTTGAAAAATCAATGCATCAATATCGTGTATCCTAATGATGTGAACACGATTGTGATGCCCACTAATAGAAAGAAAGGAAATTAGGATGAGTACCCAAGATTGTCTCATTTCAGGGATGAACATTAATGATAAGGAAAATGGTGTAAAGAAAAGTTTTTCTTACAAATCCAAAGCATCAAAATCATGTGCCCTAACGTGGAGAACATGATTGTAGTGCCAATAACAAAAAGAATGGAGATGATAATGAGTATCCAAGTTTGACTTTTTTCATGGATGAACTTTGATTATAAGGAAAATGGTGGAAATAAAAGCTTTTCTTGCAAATCCAAAGCATCAATATCGTGTATCCCAATTAGGAGAACATGGCTATAGTGCCCACAACAAAAAGAATGGAGATTATAACAAGAATCCAAGTTCGTCTCACTTCACGGATGAACTTTAATAATAAGGAAAATGGTGGAAAGAAAAGCTTTTCTTGCCAAATCAAAGCATCAATATCGTGTATCCTAATGAGATGAACATGGCTGTAGTGCCCAATAACAAAAAAATAGAGATTATTACAAGTATCAAGTTTGTCTCATTTCACGGATGAACATTAATTATAAGGAAAATGGTGAAAAGAAAAGCTTTTCTTGTAAATCCAAAGCATCAATATCGTGTATCCCAATGTGCTAAACATGATTGTGGTGCGACTAACAAAAACAATGGAAATTATTATGAGAATCCAAGTTTGACTTATTTCACGGATGAACTTTGATTATAAGGAAATGGTTGAAAGGAAAGCTTTTCTTTCAAATCCAATGTGTCAATGTTGCATATCCCAATATGGGAAACTTGATTGTAGTGCCCAATCACGAAAACAATGGAGATTAGCATGAGAATCCAAGTTTAACTTATCTCATGGATAAATTTTAATTATAAGGAAAACGGTGGAAAGAAAAGCTTTTCTTACCAAATCAAAGCATCAATATCGTGTATCCTAATAAGGTGAACATGGCTGTAGTGCCCAATAACAAAAAGAATGTAGATTATTACAAGTATCCAAGTTTGTCTTATTTCACGGATAAACATTAATTATAAGGAAAATGGTGAAAAGAAAAGCTTTTCTTATAAATCCAACGCATCAATATCGTGTATGCCAATGTGGTGAACATGATTATGGTGTGATTAACAAAAAGAATGTAGATTATTATGAGAATCCAAGTTTGACTTATTTCACGGATGAACTTTGATTATAACGAAATGTTGAAAAGAAAGCTTTTCTTTCAAATCCAATGTATCAATATTGCGTATCCCAATATGGGAAACTTGATTGTAGTGCCCAATCACAAAAACAATGGAGATTAACATGAGAATCCAAGTTTGACTTATCTCATGGATAAACTTTAATTTGAAGGAAAATGGTGGAAAGAAAACCTTTTCTTGCCAAATCAAAGAATTGACATCGTGTATCCCAATAAGGAGAACATGATTGTGGTGCCCAATGGCAAAAAAAGTGGAGATTATTACAAGAATCCAAGTTTGTCTCATTTCATGGATGAACATTAATTATAAGGAAAATGGTGGAAAAAAAAGTTTTTCTTGCAAACCCCATTCTGGAGAACATGATAATTGTGCTAATAACCAAAAGAATAGAAATTATAATGAGTATCCAAGTTTGTCTTCTTCCATAAATGAACTTTAATTATAAGGAAAATGATGAAAAGAAGAGCCTTTCTTGCAAATCCAAAGCATCAGTATTGTGTATCCCAATATAGAAATCATGATTATAGTGCCACTAGCAAAAAGAATGGAGATTATTGCAAGTATCCAACTTTGTATCATTTCATGGATGAACTTTGATTATGAGGAAGATGGTGGAAAGAAAAGTTTTTCTTCCTAATCCAAAGTAGCAATATCATGTATCCCAATGTGTAGAACATGATTGTAGTGCCAATAACAAAAAGAATGGAGATTATAATAAGTATCCAAGTTTGTCTCGCTCCACAGATGAACTTTAATTATAGGGAAAATGGTTGAAATAAAAGCTTTTCTTGCAAACCAAAGCATCAATATCATGTATCCCAATATGGAGAACATGATTGTAGTGCCAATAACAAAAATAATGGAGATCATTCTGTGTATCAAAATTTGTCTCATTTCACAGATGAACTTTAATAAAAAGAAAAATGGTGGAAAAAAACTTTTCTTGCTAGATCAAAACGTCAATATCGTGTATCTTAATGAGGTAAACTTGATTGTAGTGCCGAAAAACAAAAAGAATAGAGATTATTACGAGTATCCAAGACTTTTGCATTTCATGGATCAACATTAATTATAAGGAAAATGGTGCGAAAAAAAGCTTTTCTTGCAAATCCAAAGCATCAATGTTGTATATCCTAATAACGAGAACATGATTACAGTGCCCATAACAAAAAGAATGGAGATCATTGCGAGCAATCAAGTTTGTCTCCTTTATTGATGAACATTAATAATAAGGAAAATGGTGGAAAGAAAAGCTTTTCTTATAAAATCAAAGCATCAATATCGTGTATCCGAATGAGGTGAACATGATTGTGATGCCCAATAACAAAAAAATGGAGATTAGGACAAGCATCCAAGATTGTCTCTTTTCATGGATGAACATTTATTATAAGGAAAAATAGTGTAAAGAAAATCTTTTCCTACAAATCCAAAGCATCGTTATCGTTTATCCCAATGTTGAGAACATGGTTGTAGTGCCAATGACAAAAAAAAAATGGAGATTATAATGAGTATCCAAGTTTAACTCTTTTCGCGAATCAGCTTTGATTATAAGGAAAATGGTGGAAAGAAAAGCCTTTCTTTCAAATCCAAAGCATTTATATCATGTATCCTAATGTGGAGTACATGATTGTAGTGCCCCAAACACAAAAAGAATAGAGATTTTTATGAGAATCGAAATTAGACTTATTCCACGAATGAACTTTGATTATAAGGAAAATGGTGGAAAGAAAACCATTTCTTGCCAAACAAAGCATCAATATCGTGTATCCTAATGAGTAGCACATGACTGTAGTGCCATAACAAAAAGAATAGGGATCATTATGAGTAACCAAGTTTGTCTCATTTAACAGATGAACTTTAATATTAGGAAAGTGGTGGAGAGAAAAGTTTTTCTTGCCAAATCAAAGCATCAATATCCTGTATCTGAATGAGGTGAACATTATTGTGGTGCCCAATAGCAAAAAGAATGGAGATTATTATGAGTATCCAAGATTGTCTCATTTCATGGATGAATAATAATTATAAGGAAAATGGTGTAAAGAAAACCTTTTTCTTGCAAATCCAAAGCATTAGTATTGTGTTTTCTAATAAGGAGAACCTGATTGCAGTGGCCAAAACAAAAAGAATGGAGATCATTACAAGTAACCAATTTTGTTCCATTTCACGGATGAACTTTAATAATAAGGAAAATGGTGGAAAGAAAATATTTTCTTGCCAAATCAAAGCATCAATATCGTGTATCCTAATGAGGTAAGCATGATTGTGGTGCCCAATAAGAAAAAGAATAGAGATTATAATGAGTATCCAAGATTATCTCATTTAACAGATAAACATTAATGATATGGAAAATGGCGTAAAGAAAAGCTTTTCTTGCAAATCCCAAACATAAATATTATGTATCCCAATAAGGAGAACATGATTCTAGTACCCATAACAAAAAGAATAAAGATTATTATAAGTATCCAAGATTGTCTCATTTCACAGATGAACTTTAATAATAAGGAAAATGGTGGAAAGAAAAACATTTCTTGCCAAATCGAAGCATCAACATTGTCTATCCCAATAAGGTGAACATGATTACGGCGCCTAATGACAACAAGAATAGAGATTATTATGATTATCCAAGATTGTCTCATTTCATGGATGGTCATTAATTATAAGAAAAATGGTGTAAAGAAAAGCTTTTCTTACAAATCCAAAGTATCAATATAATGTATTCCAATGTAGAAAACACGATTGTAGTGCCAGTAAAAAAAAGAATGGAGATTATAATGAGTATCCAAGTTTGACTCTTTTCACAGATAAACTTTGATTATAAGGAAAATGGTGGAAAGAAAAGCATTGCTTGCAAATCCAAAGCATTAATATTGCGTATCCCAATGTGGAGAACATGATTCTGGTGCCCAATCATAACAAGAATGGAGATTATTATGAGAATCCAAGTTTAACTCATTCTATGGATGAACTTTGATTATAAGGAAAATGGTGGAAAGAAAACCTTTTCTTGCCAAACCAAAGCATCAATATCGTGTATCCCAATATGTAGAACATGATTGTAGCGCCACTGCCAAAAAGAAGTGCAAATTATTATGCGAATCGAAGTTTAACTCATTTCACGGATAAACTTTGATTATAAGGAAAACAGTGGAAAGAAAAGCTTTTCTTGCAAAGCCAAAGCATCAATATCATGCATCCTAGTATGGAGAACATGATTGCAAAGCCCAATCACAAAACGGAAATTATTATGAGAATTGAAGTTTGACTCATTTCATGGATGAACTTTGATTATAAGGAAAATGGTGAAAATAACAGCTTTTCTTCCAAATCCAAAGTGTCATTATCATGTGTCCCAATATGGAGAACATGATTGCAGTGCCCAATCACAAAGAAATAGAGATTATTATGGGAATCCAGGTTTGGCTTATTTCATGGATGAACTTTGGTTAGATGAAAAATGGTGGAAAGAAAACTTTCTTGCAAATCCAAAGCATCAATATCATGTATCCCAATTTAGAGAAAATGATTATAGTGCCTAATCACGAAAAAAAAGTAAATTATTATGAGAGTCCAACCTTGACTCATTTGATGGATATACTTTAACTATAAGGAAAATGGTGGAAATAAAAGCTTTTCTTATGAATCCAAAGCATCAATATTGTATGCCCCAATAAGTAGAAGATGATTGCAGTTCCAATAACAAAAAGAATAGAGATTATTAAGAGTTTGAAGGTTTGTCCTATTTCACGGATTAACATTAATTATAAGAAAAATGGTGGAAAAAAAAAGCTTTTTTTGCAAATCCAAAGCATCAATATTATGTATTCTTACATGGAGAACATGATTATAGTGCCACTAACAAAATAAATGCAGATTATTATAAGAATCAAAGTTTGACTCATTTGACGGATGAACATTGATTATAAGGAAAATGGTGGAAAGAAAAGCATTTCATGCAACTCTAAAGCATCAATATTGTGTATCCCAATATGGAGAACATGATTGTAGTGCCTAATTACAAAAAGGTTGGAGATTACTATAAGAATCCAAGTTCAAGTCATTTGATTGATGAATTTGATTGTAAGGAAAATTTTAGTAAAACAACCATTTCTTGCCAAACCAGAGCATCAATATCAGGTATCCCAATATAAAGAACATGATTGTAGTGCCAATAACAAAAAAAATGGAGATTATAATGAGTATCCAACTTTATCTCATTTTGTGAATAAACGTTAATTATAAGGAAAATGGTGGAAAGAGAAGCTTTTCATGAAAATCCAAAGCATCAATATCGTGTATCCTAATGCAGAGAACATGATTGCAGTGCCAAATCACAAAAAGAGTGTAGATTATTGCGAGAATCCAAGTTTAACTCATTTGATGACAAACTTTAACTATGAGGAAAATGGTGGAAAGAAAGCTTTACTTGCGAATCCAAAGCATCAATATCGTATGCCCCAATAAGTAGAATGTGATTACGGCACCAATAACAAAAAGAATGAAGATTGTTAGGAGTTTCCAAATTTGTCTTATTTCATAGATTAATATTAATTATAAGGAAAATAGTAAAAAAGAGCTTTTCTCGCAAATCTAAAGCATGAATATCGTGTATCCCAATATGGAGAACATAATTCTAGTGCCACTAACAAAAAGAATGTGATTATTATGAGAATTGATGTGTAACTCATTTCATGGATGAACTTTGATTATAAGGAAAATGGTGGAAAGAAAAGCTTTTCTTGCAACTCCAAAGCATTAATAGTGCGTATTCCAATATGGAAAAATATATTGTAGTGCCCTATCACAAAAAGTTTTAAGATTACTTTGAGAATCTAAGTTTGACTCATTTGATGGATGAACTTTAATTGTACGAAAAATGGTGGAAAGAAAACCTTTTCTTGCTAAACCATATCATCAATATCATCCATGCCAATAAGGAGAACATGATTGTAGTGCCAATAACAAAATGAATGGGGATTATAATGAGTATCCAAATTTATCTCATTTCATGGATGAACTTTAATTATGAGGAATATGGTGAAAAAGAAGCTTTTCTGGAAAATCCAAAGCATCAATATCGTGTATCCCAATGTGGAGAACATGATTATAGTGCCTAATCATAGAAATAATGGAGATTATTATGAGAATCAAAGTTTAACTCATTTCACGGATGAGCTTTGATTATAAGGAAAATGATGGAAAGAAAAGTCTTTCTTGTGAATCCAAAGCATCAATATCATGTGCCCCAATGAGTAGAACATGATTGCAGCGCCAATAATAAAAGGAATGGAGATTATTAGAAGTTTCCAAGGTTGTCTCATTTCACAGATCAACATTACTTATAAGGAAAATGGTGGAAAGAAAAGCTTTTCTTGCAAATCCAAAGCATCAGTATTGTGTATCCCAATGTGGAGAACATGATTGTGTGCTAAAAACAAAAAGAATAGGGATTACAATAAGTATTTCACAGATGAACTTTAATTAAAAGGAAAATGGTGGAAAGCAAAGCTTTTCTCGAAAATTCAAAGTATCAATTTCGTCTATCCCAATATGGAGAATATGATTGTAGTGCGTAATCACAAAAAAAATGGAGATTATAATGAGAATCGAAGTTTAACTCATTTCATGGATGAAATTTGATTATAAGGAAAATGATGGAAAAAAAAAGCATTTCTTGCAAATCCAAAGCATCCGTATCATGTGCCCTAATAAGTAAAACATGACTACGGTGCCATTAACCAAAAGAATGTAGATTATTATGAGAATTATAGTTTGACTCATTTCACGGATGAACTTTGATTATAAGGAAAATGGTGGAAAGAAAAGCTTTTCTTTCAAATCAAAAGCATCAATATCCTGCATCCCAATGTGGAGAACATGATTACAGTGCCTCATCATAAAAAAAAGATTCTCTTAAAAATCCATGTTTGACTGATTCCATGGATAAACTTTAATTATAAGGAAAATGGTGGAAAGAAAACCTTTTTTGACCAAAGCAAGGCACCAATATTGTGTATCCCAATAAGGAGAACATGATTGTAGTGCCCAATAAAAATATGGAGATTATATGAGTATCAAAGTTTACCTCATTTCACGGATGAACATTAACTATAAGGCAAATGGTGGAAAGGATAGGTTTTCTTGCAAATCCAAAGCATCAATATTGTGCATCCCAATATGGAGAGCATGATTGTAGTCCCATTAACAAAAAGAATCGAGATTGTTACAAGTATCCATGTTTGTCTAATTTCACAGATGAACTTTGATTATAAGGAAAATGTTGGAAAGAAAAGCTTTTCTTGCAATATCATGTATCCAATGTGGAGAACATGGTTGTAGTACCCAATCACAAAAGAAATGGAGATTATTACGAGAATCCAAGTTTGTCTCATTTCACGAGTGAATTTTAATTCTAAGGAAAATGAAGGAAAGAAAAGCTTTTCTTGCATATCCAAAGCATCAATATCATGTATCCCAATGTAGAGAACATGATTATAGTGCCCAATCATAAAAAAAATATAGGTTATTACAAGAGTCCAAGTTTGCCTTATTAGACAGACAAACTTTAATTATAAGCAAGGTGGTGGAAAGAAAAGCTTTTCAAACGAATCCAAAGCATGAATATCGTGTGTCCCAATGAGAAAAAACATGATTGCTATGCTTATAACAAAAAGAATAGAGATTATTAGGAGTTTCCAAGTTTGTCTTATTTCATGAATAAACATTAATTACAAGGAAAATGGTGGAAAGAAAAGCTTTTCTTGCAAATTCAAAGCATCAATATCGTGATTCCCAATACGGAGAACCTGATTGCAATGCCCAACCACAAAAATAATAGAGATTATTATGAGAATCGAAGTTTAACTCATTTCATACATGAACTTTGATTATAAGGAAAATGGTGGAAAGGAATGCTTTTTTTACAAATCCAAAGCATTAATATCATGTGCCCTAATGAGTAGAACATGATTGCGGTGCTAATAACAAAGAGAATGGAGATTATTAGGAGTTTCCAAGTTTGTCTCATTTCATGGATCAACATTAATTATAAAGAAAATGTTGGAAAGAAAAGCTTTTTGCATATCCAAAGCATCAATATCGTGTATCCAAATATGGGGAACATGATTGTAGTGCCACTACAAAAAAGAATGCAAATTATTGTGAGAATCAAAGTTTGACTTATTTCACGGATAAACTTTGATTATAAGGAAAATGGTGGAAAGAAAAGCTTTTATTGCAAAGCCAAAGCAACAATATCATGCACCCAATGTGGAGAACATGATTGCAGTGCCCAATCACAAAAGGAATGGAGATTATTATGATAATCTAGGTTTGACTCATTTCACAGATGAACTTTGATTATAAGAAAAAATGTGGAAAGAAAAGCTTTTCTTGCAAATCCAAAGCATCAATATCATGTATCTTAGTGTCGAGAACATGATTGTAGTGCCTAATCCCAAAAACAATGTAGATTATTATAAGAATCCATATTTGACTCATTTGATGGACAAACTTTAACTATACGAAAAATGATAGAATGAAAAGCTTTTCTTGCAAATCCAAAGCATCAATATCGTCTGCCCCAATAAGTAAAACGCATTCTGGTGCCAATACCAAAAAGAATGGAGATTATTAGGAGTTTCCAAGTATATCTCATTTCACAGATTAACATTAATTATAAAGAAAATGGTGGAAAAAAAGCTTTTCTTATAAATCCAAAGCATCAATATCGTGTATCCTAATGTGTAGAACATGATTGTAGTTCCACTACCAAAATGCATGCAAATTATTAAGAGAATCAAAGTCTAACGTATTTCACGGATAAACTTTGATTATAAGGAAAATGGTGGAAAAAAAAGCTTTTTTACAAAGCCAAAGCATCAATATCATGCACCCTAGTGTGGAGAATATGATTGCAAAGCCCAATCACAAAAAGAATGGAGATTATTATGAGAATCAAAGTTTAGGTCATTTCATAGATGAACTTTGATTATAAAGAAAATGGTGAAAAGAAAAGCTTTTCCTGCAAACCCAAAG
>JBBYHO010005035.1:0-14029 GCA_038382025.1 Adansonia gregorii | reverse complement strand
AATAATCTCCTTTCTTTTCATGATTGGGCACCATAAACACATTCTCCTCATTGGGATTAATGATATTGATGCTTTAGTTTCATAACAAAAACTTCTCTTATTACCATTTTTAGAATTGAAGTTCGTCTTTAAATTGGGATAAACATGGATTCACATAATAATCTCCTTTCTTTCCATCATCAGGCCCCACAAACACATTCTCCTTGTTAGGATAAATGATATTGATGCTTTGGTTTCATAAGAAAAACTTCTATTTCTACCATTTTTAGAATTAATGTTCACTTATCGATTTCGAGAAATACGGATTCACATAATAATCTCCTCTATTTTCAAGATTGGGCACCATAAACACATTCTCCTTACTAGGATAAATGAGATTGATGTTTTGGCTTCATAAGAAAAACTCTTATTTCTACCATTTTTAGAATTAATGTTTATCTATCGATTTAGACAAATACGGATTCACATAATAATCCCCATTCTTTTCATTATTGGGCACCATAAACACATTCTTCTTATTGTGATAAATGAAATTGATGCTTTGGCTTCATGAGAAAAACTTGTTATTCTACCATTTTTAGAATTAAAGTTTGTCTTTCAGTTAGGATTGACAGGGATTCATATAATATTCTCCTTTCTTTACATGATTGAACTAATGTACGTCTATCGATTTGGACAAACATAGATTTACATAATAATCTCCTTTTTTTTCATGATTGGGCACCATAAACACATTCTGCTCATTGGTATTAATGATATTAATGCTTTTGTTTCATAAGAAAAACTTATATTTCTACCATTTTTAGAATTAATGTTCATCTATCGAATTCGACAAACATGAATTCACATAATAATCTCTTCTATTTTCAAGATTGGGCACCATAAACATATTCTCCTTACCGGGATAAATTATATTGATGCATTGGCTTCATAAGAAAAACTTCTATTGCTATCATTTTTAGATTTAATGTTTATCTATCAATTTAGACAAACACAGATTTATATGATAATCTTTTCTATTTTTAAGATTGGGTACTATAAACACATTCTCCTTACTGGATAAATGATATTGATGCTTTTGCTTCATAAGAAAAACATCTATTTGTACAATTTTAGAATTGAAGTTCATCTTTCAAATGGGATTGAGATGGAATAACATAATAATCTCCTTTCTTTACATGATTGGGCACCATAAACACATTTTCCTCACTCGGATCAATGATATTGAATTAATGTACGTCTATCGATTTAGACAAACACAGATTCACATAATAATCTCCTTTCTTTTCATGCTTGCGCACCATAAACATATTCTCCCCATTAGGATTAATGATATTGATGCTTTGGTTTCATAAGGAAAACTTCTCTTATTACCATTTTTAGAATTAAAGTTCATCTTTCAATTAGGATAGACATGGATTCACATAATAATCTCCTTTCTTTCCATGATTAGGCCCTATAAACACATCTCCTCGTTGAGATAAATGATATTGATGCTTTCGTTTTATAAGAAAAACTTTTATTTCTACCATTTTTAGAATTAATGTTCGTCTATCGATTTTGACAAACACGGATTTGCAAAACAATCTCCTATATTTTCAAGATTAGGTACCTTAAACACATTCTCCTTACTGGGATTAATGATATTGATGCTTTGGCCTTATAAGAAAAACTTTTATTTCTACCATTTTTAGAATTAGTGTTTATCTATCGATTTAGATAAACACAGATTCGCATAATAATCTCCATTCTTCACATTATTGGGCACCAAAAACACATTTCCCCATTGGGATAAATGATATTGATGCTTTGCATTAATAAGAAAAATTTTTTATTCTGCCATTTATAGAATTGAAGTTCGTCTTTCAATCAAGATAAACATGGATTCATATAATAATCTCATTTCTTTTCATGATGGGCACCATAAACACATTCTCCTTATTGCGATTAATTATATTAACATTTTGGTTTCAATAGAAAAACTTCTCTTACTACCAGTTTTAGAATTGAAGTTCATCTTTCAAATGGGATAAACATGGATTCACATAATAATCTCCTTTCTTCCCATGATTAGGCCCCATAAACACGTTCTCCTCGTCGGGATAAATGATATTGATGCTTTGGTTTCATAAGAAAAACTTCTATTTCTACCATTTTTAGAATTAATGTTCATCTATCGATTTCGACAAACACTGATTCATATAATAATCTCCTCTATTTTCAAGATTAAGCACCATAAGCACATTCTCGTTATTGGGATAAATGATATTGATGCTTTCGCATCATAAGAAAAACATCTATTTCTACAATTTTTAGAATTAAAGTTTGTCTTTCAAATGGGATTGACATGGAATAACATAACAATCTCCTTTCTTTACATGACTGGGCACCACAAACACATTTTCCTCACTCGGATCAATGATATTGAATTAATGTACATCTATTGATTTAGACAAAAAAAGATTCACATAATAATCTCCTTTCTTTTCATGCTTGCGCACCATAAACATATTCTCCCCATTAGGATTAATGATATTAATGCTTTGGCTTCATAAGGAAAACTTCTTTAATTACCATTTTTAGAATTAAAGTTCGTCTTTCAATTAGGATAAACATGGATTCACATAATAATCTCTTTTTTTTCCATGATTAGGCCCTATAAACACATTTTCCTCGTTGAGATAAATGATATTGATGCTTTTGTTTTATAAGAAAAACTTTTATTTCTACTATTTTTAGAATTAATGTTCATCTATCGATTTCAACAAACACGAATTTGCATAACAATCTCCTATATTTTCAAGATTGGGTACCGTAAACACATTCTCCTTACTGGGAATAATGATATCGATGCTTTGGCTTTATAAGAAAAACTTTTATTTCTACCATTTTTAGAATTAGTGTTTATCTATCGATTTAGAAAAACACAGATTCGCATAATAATCTCCATTCTTTACATTATTGGGCACCAAAAACACATTTCCTCATTGGGATAAATGATATTGATGCTTTGCATTAATAAGAAAAATTTTTTATTCTGCCATTTATAGAATTGAAGTTCATCTTTCAATTAAGATAAACATGGATTCATATAATAATCTCCTTTCCTTTCATGATGGGCACCATAAACACATTCTCCTCATTGCGATTAATTATGTTAACATTTTGGTTTCAATAGAAAAACTTCTCTTATTACCAGTTTTAGAATTGAAGTTCATCTTTCAAATGGGATAAACATGGATTCACATAATAATCTCCTTTCTTCCCATGATTAGGCCCCATAAACACGTTCTTCTCGTCGGGATAAATGATATTGATGCTTTGGTTTCATAAGAAAAACTTCTATTTCTACCATTTTTAGAATTCATGTTCATCTATCGATTTCGACAAACGCAGATTCACATAAAAATCTCCTCTATTTTCAAGATTGAACACCATAAGCACATTCTCGTTATTGGGGTAAATGATATTGATGCTTTCGCTTCATAAGAAAAACATCTATTTCTACAATTTTTAGAATTAAAGTTTGTCTTTCAAATGGGATTGACATGGAATAACATAATAATCTCTTTTCTTTACATGATTGGGCACCATAAACACCTTTTCCTTACTCGGATCAATGATATTGAATCAATGTACATCTATCGATTAGGACAAACACGGATTCACATAATAATCTCCTTTCTTTTCATGCTTGCGCACCATAAAC
Source organism: Adansonia gregorii (assembly GCA_038382025.1). Lineage (NCBI taxonomy): Eukaryota > Viridiplantae > Streptophyta > Magnoliopsida > Malvales > Malvaceae > Adansonia > Adansonia gregorii. The sequence continues at coordinate 10,320 of JBBYHO010005035.1, read as the reverse complement.
ATATTCTCCCCATTAGGATTAATGATATTGATGCTTTGGTTTCATAAGGAAAACTTCTCTTATTACCATTTTTAGAATTAAAGTTCATCTTTCAATTAGGATAGACATGGATTCACATAATAATCTCCTTTCTTTCCATGATTAGGCCCTATAAACACATCTCCTCGTTGAGATAAATGATATTGATGCTTTCGTTTTATAAGAAAAACTTTTATTTCTACCATTTTTAGAATTAATATTCGTCTATCAATTTCGACAAACACAGATTTGCATAACTATCTCCTATATTTTCAAGATTAGGTACCGTAAACACATTCTCCTTACTGGGATTAATGATATTGATGCTTTGGCTTTATAAGAAAAACTTTTATTTCTACCATTTTTAGAATTAGTGTTTATCTATCGATTTAGACAAACACAGATTCGCATAATAATCTCCATTCTTCACATTATTGGGCCCCAAAAACACATTTCCTCATTGGGATAAATGAATTGATGCTTTGCATTAATAAGAAAATTTTTTTATTCTGCCATTTATAGAATTGAAGTTCATCTTTCAATTAAGATAAACATGGATTCATATAATAATCTCATTTTTTTTCATGATGGGCACTATAAACACATTCTCCTCATTGCGATTAATTATATTAACATTTTGGTTTCAATAGAAAAACTTCTCTTATTACTAGCTTTAGAATTGAAGTTCATCTTTCAAATGGGATAAACATGGATTAACATAATAATCTCCTTTTTTCCCATGATTAGGCCCCATAAACACGTTCTCCTTGTTGGGATAAATGATATTGATGCTTTGGTTTCATAAGAAAAACCTCTATTTCTACCATTTTTAGAATTAATGTTCATCTATCGATTTCGACAAACACAGATTCACGTAATAATCTCCTCTATTTTCAAGATTGAGCACCATAAGCATATTCTCGTTATTGGGATAAATGATATTGATGCTTTCGCTTCATAAGAAAAACATCTATTTCTACAATTTTTAGAATTAAAGTTTGTCTTTCAAATGGGATTGACATGGAATGATATAATAATCTCCTTTCTTTACATGATTAGGCACCATAAACACATTTTCCTCACTCGGATCAATGATATTGAATCAATGTACGTCTATCGATTAGGACAAACACGGATTCACATAATAATCTCCTTTCTTTTCATGCTTGCGCACCATAAACATATTCTCCCCATTAGGATTAATGATATTGATGCTTTGGTTTCATAAGGAAAACTTCTCTTATTACCATTTTTAGAATTAAAGTTCATCTTTCAATTAGGATAGACATGGATTCACATAATAATCTCCTTTCTTTCCATGATTAGGCCTTATAAACACATTCTCCTCGTTGAGATAAATGATATTGATGCTTTCATTTTATAAGAAAAACTTTTATTTCTACCATTTTTAGAATTAATGTTCGTCTATCGATTTCAACAAACACGGATTTGCATAACAATCTCCTATATTGTTAAGATTGGGTACCATAAACATATTCTCCTTACTGGGAATAATGATATCGATGCTTTGGCTTTATAAGAAAAACTTTTACTTCTTCCATTTTTAGAATTACTGTTTATCTATCGATTTAGACAAACACAGATTCATATAATAATCTCTATTCTTTACATTATTAGGCACCAAAAACACATTTCCTCATTAGGATAAATGATATTGATGCTTTGCGTTAATAAGAAAAATTTTTTATTCTGCCATTTTTAGAATTTAAGTTCGTCTTTCAGTTGAGATAAACATGGATTCATATAATAATCTCCTTTCATTTCATGATTGGGCACCATAAGCATATTCTCCTCATTGCGATTAATGATATTAATACTTTGGTTTCAATAAAAAAAACTTCTCTTATTACTAGTTTTGGAATTGAAGTTTGTCTTTCAAATGGGATAAACATGGATTTACATAATAATCTCCTTTCTTCCCATGATTAGGCCCTATAACACGTTCTCCTCTTTGGGATAAATTATATTAATGCTTTGGTTTCGTAAGAAAAACTTCTATTTCTACCATTTTAGAATTAATGTTTGTCTATCGATTTTGACAAACACAGATTCGCATGATAATCTCCTCTATTTTCAAGATTGGGCACCATAAACACACTCTTCTTACTAGGATAAATGATATTGATACTTTGGCTTCATAAGAAAAACTTTTATTTCTACCATTTTTAGAATTAATGTATCTATCAATTTAGACAAACACAGATTCACATAATAGTCTCCATTCTTTTCATTATTGGGTACCATAAACACATTTTTCTTGTTGGGATAAATGATATTAATGCTTTGCATTCATAAGAAAAACTTCTTATTCTACCATTTATAAAATATTAAAGTTCATCTTTCAATTGAGATAAGTATGGATTCATATAAGAATCTCTTTTCTTTTCATGATTGGTTACCGTAAACACATTCTCCTTCTTGTGCGATTGATGATATTGATGATTTAGTTTCAATAGAAGAACTTCTCTTATTACCAATTTTAGAATTGTAGTTCGTCTTTCAAATGGGATAAACATGGATTCACATAATAGTCTCATTTTTTTCCATGATTAGGCCCTATAAACACATTCTCCTCACTGAGATAAATGATATTGATGCTTTGGTTTCACAAGAAAAACTTCTATTTCTACCATTTTCAGAACTAATGTTCGTCTGTCAATTTTGACAAACATGGATTCACATAATTATCTCCTCTATTTTCAAGATTAGGCACCATAAACACATTCTCCTTATTGGGATAAACGATATTGATGCTTTAACTTCATAAGAAAAACTTTTCTCTCAACTATTTTTAGAATTAATGTTCATCTATCGATTTAGACAGACACAGATTCACGTAATAATCTCTATTCCTTTCATTATTAGGCACCATAAAAACATACTCTTTATTTGGATAAATATATTGACGCTTTGGCTTCATAAGAAAAACTTCTCTTTCTACAATTTTTAGATTTAAAGTTTGTCTTTCAATTGGGATTGTCATGGATTCACAAAATAATCTTTTTCCTTTGGGTGATTAGGCACCATAAACACATTCTCCTCACTCGAACAAATGATATTGAATTAATGTATGTCTATCAAATTTGATAAACATAGATTCACATAATACTCACCTTTCTTTTCATGATTAGGCACCATAAACATATTCTGCTCATTGGTATTAATGATAATGATGCTTTGGCTTCCTAAGAAAACCTTTTCTTATTACAATTTTTAGAATTAAAGTTTAAACATCTTTTAAGTGGGAAAAACATGGATTCAAATAATAATCTCTTTTCTTTTCATGATTGGGCACTGCAAACATAATCTCTTCATTGGGATAAACGATATTGATGCTTTGATTTCATAAGAAAAACTTCTATTTTTACCACTTTTAGAATTAATGATCATCTGTCAATTTAGACAAACATAGATTCGCATAATAATTTCCAATCTTTTCATGATCGGGTGCCATAAATAGATTCTCCTCATAGGGATAAATGATATTGATGCTTTGGTTTCGTAAGAAAAACTTCTATTTCTACCATTTTTGAAATTGATGTTCATCTATCAATTTTGATAAACACAGATTCAGATAATAATCTCCTCTATTTTCAAGATTGGGCACCATAAACACATTCTCCTTACTGGATAAATGATATTGATGCTTTGGCTTCATAAGAAAAACTTTTATTTCTACCATTTTTAGAATTAATATTTATCTATCGATTTAGACAAACACGGATTCACATAATATCTCTTTTTTTTTCATTATTGGGCACCATAAATGCATTCTCCTCGTTGGGATAAATGATATTGATGCTTTGGCTTTATAAGAAAACCTTCTTTTTTTACCATTTTTAGAATTAAAATTCGTCTTTCAATTAGGATTGACATGGATTCACATTATAATCTCCTTTCTTTACATGATTGGGCACCATAAACACATTCTCCTCACTCTGATAAATGATATTGAATTAATGTACATCTATCGATTTGGACAAGCATAAATTCACATTCTAATCTATTTTCTTTTCATGATTGGGCACCATAAACACATTATGCTCATTGGTATTACTGATATTGATACTTTTGGCTTCATAAGAAAAACTTTTCTTATTACAATTTTTAGAATTAAAGCTCGAACCTCTTTCAGTTGGGATAAACATGGATTCAAATAATAATCTCCTTTTCTTTTCTTGATTGGGCACTGCAAACACAATCTCCTTATTGGGATCAATGATATTGATGCTTTGGTTTCATAAGTAAAACTTCTATTTCTACCATTTTTAGAATTAATGTTCATCTGTCGATTTGGACAGACACAGATTCCTATTATAGTCTCATTTATTCTCATGATTAGGCACCGCAACCGCATTCTCTCATTGAGATAAATGATATTGATGCTTTGGTTTCATAAGAAAAGCTTTCATTTCTACCATTTTTAGAATTAATGTTCATCTATCGATTTAGACAAACATGGATTCACATAATAATTTCCAATCTTCTTATGATTGGGCACCATAAACACATTCCACTCATTGGGATAAATGATATTGATGCTTTGGTTTTATGAGAAAAAAATCTATTTCTACCATTTTTAGAATTGAAGTTCATCTTTTCAATTAGGACAATCATGGATTCATAAAATAATCTCATTTCTTTTCATGATTGGGCACATAAACACATTCTCTACATTGGGATAAATGGTATTGACACTTTGCATTCATAAGAAAAACTTTCTATTCAACCATTTTTAGAATTGAAGTTCATCTATCAAATGAGATAAACATGGATTCATATAATAATCTCTTTTCTTTTCATGATTGGACACCATAAACATATTCTCCTCATTAGGATTAATGATAATGATGCTTTGGTTTCATAAGAAAAACTTCTCTTATTACCTTTTTTAGAAGAGAAGTTCATCTTTCAATTGGGATAAACATGGATTCACATAATAATCTTCTTTCTTTCCATGATTAGGCCCCATAAACACATTCTTCTTATTGGGATAAATGATATTGATGCTTTGGTTTCACAAGAAAAACTACTATTTTTGCTATTTTTAGAATTAACGTTCCTCTGTCGATTTCGACAAACATGAATTCACACAATAATCTCCTCTACTTTCAACATTGGGCACCATAAATACATTCTCTTTACTGGTATAAATGATATTGATGCTTTGGTTTCATAAGAAAAACTTTTATTCCTACCATGTTTAGAATTAATGTTTATCTATCGATTTAGACAAACACGGATTCACACGATAATCTTCATTCTTTTCATTGTTAGGCATTGTAGACACATTCTCCTCATTGGGATAAATGATATTGATGCTTTGCATTCATAAGAAAAACTTTTATTCTACCATTTCTAGACATGAAGTTTGTCTTTCAATTGAGATAAACATTGATTCACATAATAATCATATTTCTTTCCATGATTGGGCATCGGAAACACATTCTCTTCATTAGGATTAATGATATGATGCTTTAGTTTCATAAGAAAACTTCTCTTATTACCATTTCTGGAATTGAAGTTCATCTTTCAATAGGGATAAACATGGATTCACATAATAATCTTGTTTCTTTCCATGATTAGGCCCTGTTAATGCATTCTCCTTTTTGGGATAAATGATATTGATGCTTTGGTTTCATAAGAAAATCTTTTATTTCTACCATTTTTAGAGTTAATGTTCGTCTATCGATTTCTACAAACACGGATTCATATAATAATCTCTTCTATTTTTAAGATTAGGCACTATAAACATGCTCTTCTTGTTGGGATAAATGATATTGATGCTTTGGCTTCATAAGAAAAACTTTTATTTCTACCATTTTTAGAATTAATGTTTATCTATCGATTTAGACAAACACAGTTTCACAAAATAATCTCCATTCTTTTCATTATTGGGCACCATAAACACATTCACCTCATTGGGATAAATGATATTGATGCTTTGGCTTTATAAGAAAAACTTCACTTTCTACCATTTTTATAATTGAAGTTTGTCTTTCAAGTGGGATTGTCATGGATTCACATAATAATCTCTTTTCTTTACATGATTGGGCACCATAAACACATTTTTCTCACTCTGATAAATGATTTTGAATTAATGTACATCAATCGATTTGGACAAACATAGATTCACATAATAATCTCCTTTCTTTTCATGATTGGGGACATAAACACATTCTCTTTAATGGGATAAATGATATTGATGCTTTGGCTTCATAAGAAAAACTTCTATCTCAACCATTTTTAGAATTAATGTTCATCTATCGATTTAGACAGACACAGATTCACATAATAATCTCTATTCTTTTCATTATTGGGCACCATAAGCACATTATCCTCATTGTGATAAATTATATTGACACTTTGCAGGCATAAGAAAAACCTCTAATTCTACCATTTTTTGAATTGAAGTTCATCTTCCAATTGAGATAAACATGGATTCATGTAGTAATCTCCTTTCTTTTCATGATTGCGCATCGTAAACACATTCTCTTCATTGCGATTAATGATGTTGATGCTTTGGTTTCAATAGAAAAACTTCTCTTATTACCGTTTTTAGAGTTAAAGTTTATCTTTCAATTGGGATAAACATGGATTCACATAATAATCTTCTTTCTTTCCATGATTAGGCCCCATAAACACATTCTCTTCATTGGGATAAATGGTATTGATGCTTTGATTTCATAAGAAAAACTTTTATTTCCATCATTTTCAGAATTAACGTTCGTTTGTCGATTTTGAGAACACGGATTCACATAATCATCTCCTCTATTTTCAACATTGGGCACCATAAACACATTCTCCTTACTGGTATAAATGATATTGATGCTTTGGCTTCATAAGAAAAACTTATATTCCTACCATTTTTAGAATTAATGTTTATCTATCGATTTAGACAAACACGGATTCACATAATAATCTTTATTCTTTACATTATTGGGCATTATAAACATATTCTCTTCATTGGGATAAATCATATAGATGCTTTGTATTCATAAGAAAAGCTTCTTATTCTACCATTTTTAGGATCAAAGTTCATGTATCAAATGAGATAAACATGGACTCATATAATAATCTCTTTTTTTTTTCATGATTGGGCACCATAAACACATTCTCCTTATTGGGATCCATGATATTGATGCTTTGGTTTCATAAAAAACTTCTCTTATTCCCACTTTTAGAATTAAAGTTCATCTTTTAATTGGATAAACATGGATTCACATAATAATCTCTTTTCTTTCCATGATTAGGCCCCATAAACACATTCTCCTCGTTGGGATAAATGATATTGATGTTTTGGTTTCATAAGAAAAACTTTTATTTCTACTATTTTCAGAATTAATGTTCATCTGTCGATTTGGACAAACACGAATCCACAAAATAATCTCTTTTATTCTCATGATTGGGCACTATAAGCGCATTCTTCTCATTGGGATAAATGACATTGATGCTTTGGTTTCATAAGAAAAACTTTTATTATTACCATTTCTAGAATTGAAGTTCGTCTTTCAATTAGGATAAACATGGATTTACATAATAATCTCCTTTTTATCCACGAGTGGGCACCATAAACACATTTTTCTCGTTCGGATAAATGATATTGATGCTTTAGTTTCATAAGAAAAACATCTATTTCTACCATTTTTAAAATTGAAGTTCATCTTTCAATTAGGACTAATATGGATTCGCATAAAAATCTCCTTTCTTTTCAAGATTGGGCACCATAAACACATTCTCCTCATTAGGATAAATCATATTGATGCTTTTGCATTCATGAGAAAATTTCTTATTCTGCCATTTTTAGAATTGAAGTTCATCTTTCAATTGAGATAAAAATTGATTCACATAATAATCTCCTTTCTTTTCATGATTGGGCACCGTAAACACATTGTCTTTATTGGGATTAATGATATGATGCTTTGGTTTCATAAGAAAAACTTCTCTTATTACCATTTTTTGGAATTTAAGTTCGTCTGTCAATTGGGATAAACATGGATTCACATAATAATCTTATTTCTCTCCATGATTAGGCCTCATAAACACATTCTCCTCTTTGGGATAAATGATATTGATGCTTTGCTTTCATAAGAAAAACTTCTATTTCTACCATTTTTAGCGTTAATGTTCGTCTGTCGATTTCTACAAACACGGATTCACATAATAATCCCTTATATTTTTAAGATTGGGCACCGTAAACACATTCTCCTTGCTGGGATAAATGATATTGATGCTTTGACTTTATAAGAAAAACTTTTATTTCTACCATTTTTAAAATTAATATTTATATATCGATTTAGACAAACACGAATTCACATAATAATCTCCATTCTTTTTGTTATTGGGCACCGTAAACACATTATCTTCATTGGGATAAATGATACTAACATTTGGCTTCATAAGAAAAACTTCTCTTTCTACCATTTTTATAATTAAAGTTCGCCTTTCAATTGGGATTGTCATGGATTCACATAATAATCTCTTTTCTTTATATGGTTGGGTACCATAAACACATTCTCCTCACTCTGATAAATGATATTAAATTAATGTACAACTATCGATTTGGACAAATATGGATTCACATTATAATCTCCTTTATTCTCATGATTGGGCACCATAAACGCATTCACCTTATTGGGATGAATGATATTGATGCTTTGGTCTCATAAGAAAACCTTCTCTTATTACCATTTTTAGAATTAAAGTCATCTTTCAAATGGGATAAACATGGATTCACATAATAATCTTCTTTCTTTCCTTGATTAGGCCTTATAAACACATCCCCCTTGTTAGGATAAATGATATTGATGCTTTGGTTTCATAAGAAAGCTTCTATTTCTACCATTTTCAGAATTAATGTTCGTCTGTCAATTTTGACAAACATGAATTCACATAATAATCTCCTCTATTTTTAAGATTGGGCACCATAAACACATTCTTTTTACTGGGATAAATGATATTGATGGTTTGGTTTCATAAGAAAAACTTTTATTTCAGCCATTTTTAGAATTAATGTTCATCTATCGATTTAGACAGACATAGATTCGCATAATAATCTCCATTCTTTTCATTATTGGCACCATAAACACATTCTCTTTCTTTGGATAAATGTATTGACTCTTTAGCTTCATAAGAAAAACTTCTTTTTCTACCATTTTTAGATTTGAAGTTCGTCTTTCAATTAGGATTGACATGGATTTGCAAAATAATCTCCTTTCTTTACATGATTGGGCACCATAAACACATTCTCTTCACTCGAATAAATGATATTGAATTAATGTACATTTATCGATTTGGACAAACACAAATTCACATAATAATCTCTTTTCTTTTCATGATTGGGCACCATAAACATAATCTGCTCATTGGTATTAATGATAATGATGCTTTGGCTTTCTAAGAAAAATTTTTCTTATTACAATTTTTAGAATTGAAGTTCAAACATCTTTCAAGTGGGATAAACATGGATTTAAATAAAATCTCTTTTCTTTTCACAATTGGGCACTACAAACATAATCTCCTCATTGGGATAAATAATATTGATGCTTTGGTTTCATAAGAAAAACTTCTATTTCTACCATTTTTAGAATTAATGATTGTCTGTCGATTTGGACAAACATGGATTCCTATTATAGTCTCCTTTATTCTCATGATTCGACTCCGCAAATGCATTCTCCTCATTGGCATAAATCATATTGATGTTTTGGTTTCATAAGAAAAGCTTCCATTTCTACCATTTTTAGAATTATATTCATCTATCGATTTAGACAAACATGGATTCACATAATAATTTCCAATCATTTCATGATTAGGCACCATAAACACATTCTCCTCGTTGGGATAAATGATATTGATGCTTTGATTTCATAAGAAAAACATCTATTCCTACCATTTTTTGAATTGAAGTTCATCTTCCAATTGGGACGGACATGGATTCACATAATAATCTCCTTTTTTTTTCATGATTGGGCCCCATAAACACATTCTCCTCATTGGGATAAATGGTATTGACACTTTGCATTTATAAGAAAAAATTCTTATTTTACCATTTTTAGAAGTAAAGTTCATCTTTCAATTAAGGTAAACATGGATTCGTATAGTAATATCCATTCTTTTCATGATTGGGCACCGTAAACACATTCTCCTTATTGCGATTAATGATATTGATGTTTTGGTTTCAATAGAAAAACCTCTCTTATTACCATTTTAGAATTGAAGTTCATCTTTCAATTGGGATAAACATGGATTCACATAATAATCTTCTTTCCTTCCATGATTAGG
>JBBYHO010005014.1:0-14030 GCA_038382025.1 Adansonia gregorii | reverse complement strand
GGCATAATTTAATAATGATTTATGCATAAAAGGTTAATTTTGATAAACTTTATTCCATAAGAAGCTCTATTGCATGAAAAAATTATAGGCATATTCTTAGGGGGAGCATATAGAGCTTATATGATATGATGCCATAAACATGCATTAGTAAGCTCTTAAGTCTCTTTAATGCTTTATATTTAATTATGCTTGCATGAGACTTAGAATGTTTGATTATGTTATAATTAATGATCTATGGCTCAAACAAATTTAGTAAACATTGAAAATACTTTTTAAACTTGTATATATATGGTTTGAATAAAAATCTTTCAAGTTGCACAATTAGAAGAGAACTTAGATTAATGAACACACCCTAAAATTCATAATTTGATCCAATCCTATTGCTGTGCCTTAAGGTTGCTTGCATAAATGCTTTGTTTAAGAAAACTAATTTTGCATACTTGTTTGTTTGATTGACATGAATTTATTGAATAAAGTTGTTGCATCTTGATTAAGCCTAGAATGATCTTAATTTTGGTCCAAGATATACTTTCAAATGTTTCAAACTGATAATTAGATCAAAATGCCATCTGATTTGATGAGATCCTGTTGAAAATGAACCTATCCTAGGCTCTTTGTATCGATACCTTTCCTTCTGTATTGATACATAATATCGATACTGCTCAATGAGTATCGATACAATAGTAATTTCATATAAGCATCGAGACCTAGTTCTTTGTATCGATATAGAACTCAGAAACTTTCTTTGTATCGATACTGCTTCTTATGTATCGATACTGACTGTTCATTTAGGCACACACCCATGTGGTTGCTCTTATTTGAAACACTATTTATCCTCTTGATTTCTCTCTCGTTCCATCATGCCACCATCAAATCCCATTATCCTTAGTTTTTTGTTTAAAATTAACCACAAAATTTTGTTATCTCACTTCCCGAAAACCATTTCAAATCACCTATTACCATCCAAACCATCAAGATTTCAACACTTTCCATAAACTCTACCCTTGCCACCTCTCTCTCTAAATTCAACCATTTCATCCAAAATTTTTTCTATAAATCACCTCTGTATCCTTCCTAAACTGTTCCCTATCATTGTTTATGTGATCAATTCCACTTATACTCCTTACATCACACAAATTGAAATCTATTCTTAGTGCCCATCACCTGCTCGATAAAATGCCTCAAACAACCTTTAAAACATTCAACCTATTTGCTTACCACTTGTTCGACAAAAGTCCTCACAAACCCATGGTGCCCAAAACCAAACAAATTGCACATTGACAGGGTTCCGTCACCCATGCATCCATCTCTTCCGCATGACAACCACCTCCAGCCTAAACTCAATTCTTCTTTGACTTATGCTTTTGCAACACACAGGCTCGAGAGTGATTCACGACCATTTATGCCCGTTGCCAATTCAGCAATGTCGCATAGTCGATTTTCCATTTCTCTAGTCCATCAACTATCAATACCTTCAAACCTTTGACATTTTTGATGGACCAAAATCCTTTCACTAAATGTTTCAGTGCATGAAAATCTTCTCTGTGCCTTCTTTAGTAATGCATCTCTCATTGTTGATGACCATGACAATGTCATTGCTATTCGGTCCTATCTTTTGGGACAAGATCTCTTGGTCAACATGGATTCCCTTGCCGCTGCCTTAGGTTTTCCAAATGAAGGTGCTATCAATGAAGGTTTGGGTCTTACCGCACTATGCACCCCTAATAACAAAGCCATGCTCCTTTTGTCGGTTGATCGCTTACTTCATATAATAATATCACATTTGCTCCATCCATATAGAACTAAACATACTGTGCTTAGTGATGTGGATTATTAGTGGTTGTATATGATACAATCTAGCACCCGACCAAATCTAGAATAGTTCATCTTTGCTAACCTCATTCTATGTGTATGAAGGTGTCATAGCCTTCTTCATGGTAGGGCCTTGAGTTACTACTTTGAAACTTAAGGTCTTGATCTTTCATAAGACCCTGGTATCATGGCCTCAACATATCGCTACAGCGGTCATAAATCGATAAGACTTACCGGCTATGAAATTCAAGGCGAAGACTTTGTTCCAAAAGCTCATTGATAGCCGTCACTCGAGCAACTGAATGCTCCCACTCCCAACGATCATGATGAAATAGAGCATGATGAAATAGAGCATGATGAGCCTCCTCCACCTTCTCTAACTTTGGCTCCCACACCTATGGATATTCCTACAATGTTCACATCAATTATGAATTGGTTTGATACGTGGGAAGGACGTTTTGACAACATCGATGCTCATCTCTCTGCTCTTGAGCAAAGCCATCAAGATCTAATGGAGTAATTCCATGCCTACTCTGCTACCCTTCTTCGTGCACGTCCACCTAATCCTCCACCCACCGAGGATCCTCCACCGATGATGTCTAGTCACCTTAGGATGTTAAACTTTATGTTGTCTTATATGACAAACTTCATATCTTTATGTTACAACTTATCTTTATTGATTTTCATGATTTTAGACTTTAATGATAATTCTTCGCACATTTTATCCTCGTTATACTTACAGATATGCTTGATTATCCTTGAATTTTGTCTTTGATATAACAAAAAAGGAGTCAAAGACCTTAAATTTGCATCATGTTGCTCATTAATCATAAATTGATCATGCATATGTTGAGAAGGAGTTATGAATTGATTACGCACATATTGGAACTCAGATTATATGATTAAATTTTGGGTAATTTATTGAAGAAGAGTTATGTCTTTGTTTAAAACTCAAACACTAGCAAATTTATCTTAAGTTTTGTTATATCCAAAAGGGGGAGATTGTTGACCTTGAATTTAGTTTTGATATAACCAATAAACTTAAGTTAAATTAATATTCGACCTTGTACTTATGTTTAAATGAAAAAAGATCCTTAAAAGTACTAAAGCAATCCATTGATATGTGTTTGAGTCAAGAAAAATGATTTTACAAATGAATTTTGAAGACCAGTATCGATACCAAGAACATGTGCATCGATACTATGCATAAAACCCTTAAATGTATCGATACAATGAACATGAGTATCAATACATATTACTGAGTATCGATACTGGGTCTCTGAGTATCAATACAGGGCTTGGCAATAGCTATGTTTGGTTGAAACCCTCATATGAATCGATACAAAGGTATATGTATCGATACAACTTGCTAAGTATCGATACTCAGATTATAGTATCGATACAAGAAGTTATATTAGCTACTTTTTTAAGTTAAGTATCGATACCATTAATATTGTATTATACAAAAACACAGGAACAATGAGAAATAACACTTGTAAAGGCTCCAAAGGGTATATTTCTTCACCAAATGCTCCTAATGGCTAGAATCATAATCAAGGCTATAAATAAGCCACTCCATCACTTTCAATAGTGAAAAAAACCAAGAGATTGTTCTTAGAGTCAAATCTTTCATCTTTTATTAACTATTTCATCTTTGTATAGGATTAATTTTTCTTATTTTTGTATTCTTCATTTTTTAGCAGTAGATACACATTCTTCTTGAGCTAAAATTCTTGTAAACACCTTTAGAAGTCTTACTTGTTTACACTAATATCCTTATAAAAAGGAAAGGTTACTACTTAGCCATTAAAAAGTAAAGAGAGGGTTCTATCTTAACCATAAAAGATAAGGGTAAAGGTTTCTATCTTAGCCTTGAAAGATAGGGAGTGTAAAGGTTATACCTTTTCCTTGAAAGGTAAACAATTCAAGTTAGTGAATTGTGGAAATTCGAGGCAAGTGAGGGTGAGGTAGAGGACGTAGGCAATTGAGGACAAGCCTCTATAAATCATTGAGTTTGCTTTTTCTTTCGCTTTTCCTTGATTGTTTATTTTCATTCACTAAATTGCACTCCAAAAGCTTATTGTTTGGAATTCTCAAGTTTGTGTATTAAAATTTTAATTTATCAAAATTTTGAAAAATCAATTCAGCCCTCCTGATTTCATTCACCACTAAAAAGTCTAACAAGAAAATAGATTATTTTATGGATCCATGTTTGTCCTAATTGATAGATGAACTTTAATTCTAAAAGAGATGAAAAGTGGTGTTTTTTTATGAAACCAAAGCATTAATGTCATTTATCCTAACGAGTAGAATGAGCTTATAGTGCCCAAAACGAAGATTATTATGTGAATCTATATTCGTCCTAATTAACACATAAACTTTGATTCTAAAAAATGGTTGGAAAAAAAGCTTTTCTTTTGAAACCAAAGCATCAATGTCATTTATCTCAAAGAGGAGAATGAGTTTATGGTACCCAATTATGAAAAAAAAGGATATTATTACGTGAATCTCTATTTATTCCAATTGATAGATGAACTTTGATTGTAAAAAATGTTAGGAAGTGAAGTTTTTCTTATGAAACTGAAGCATCAACATCATTTATCCCAATGAGAAGAATGTGTTTATGGCACCTAATCATGAAAAGAAAAGAGATTATTCTGTGAATCTGTGCTTATTCCAATTGACATAAGAACTTTAATTCTAAAAAAAGATTGCAAAAAAAGTTTTTCGTATGAAACGAAAACATCAATTTATTTGTCTGAATGAGGAGAATGAGTTTATGGCACCCAATCCTAACTAGAAAGAAGATTATTATGCAAATCTGTATTTGTCCCAATTGACAGACGAGCTTTAATTTTAAAAATGACAGAAAAATAAAGTTTTTTTTATGAAACTAGAGCATTATTGCCATTTATCCCAATGAGTATAACAAGCTCATAGTGCCTAAACATGAAAAGAAAAGAGATTATTATGTGAATCTGTGTTTCTCTTAATTGACACATGAACTTTGACTCATAAAAAATGTTGAAAGAAAAGCTTTTCTTATGAAACCAAAGCATTAGTGTCATTTATCCCAATGAGAAGAATGAGTTTATAGTGCCTAGCCATGAAAAGAAAAGAGATTATTATGTGAATTCATGTTTATTACAATTGACAGATGAACTTTGATTATAAAAAAGGTTAGGAAATGAAGTTTTTTCTTTTGAAACTGAAGCATCAACATCATTTATCCCAATGAGAAGAATGTGTTTATGGTGCCCAATCATGAAAAGAAAGAAGATTATTGTATGAATCTGTACTTATACTAACTGACATAAGAACTTTGATTCTAAAAAAAGGTGGGAAAAGTTTTTCATCTGAAATGAAAGCAACAATTCATTTGTCTCAATGAGAAGAATGAGTTTATGGCACCCACTCATAAATAGAAAGGAGATTATTATGCGAATCCATGCTTGTCTCAATTGACAGACGAACTTTAATTCTAAAAATGGTGGAAAGATAAGCTTTTTTATGAATCTGTGTTTATCCTAATTGAAAAATGAACTTTCATTCTAAAAATGATAAAAAGAGAAGTTTTTTTTATGAAGCCAAAGCATCAATATTATTTATTCCAGTAAGGAGATTATGTTTATGGTGCCCAATCATGAAAAAAAATTATTATGTGAATCCGAGTTTATCCTAATTGAAAGATGAACTTTGATTCTAAAAATTGTAGAAAGTGAAGCTTTCTTAAGAAATGAAAGCATCAATGTTATTTATCCCACTGAGGAGAATGTGTTTATGGTGCCCAATCATGAAAGGAAAAGAGATTATTATGTGAATCTAAGTTTATCCCAATTGAAAGGCGAACCTCGATTCTAAAAATGATAGAAAGAGAAGTTTTTCTTATGAAACCAAAGCATCAAAATTATTTATCTCAATAAGGAGAATGTGTTTATAGTGCCTAATCATGAAGATAAAAGAGATTATTACATGAGTCCATGTTTATCTCAATTCTAAAAATGGTTGAAAAAGAAGTTTTACATATGAAACCAAAGCATTAATTCATTTCTCTCGATGAGCAGAACGAGCTTATGGTGTCTAATCATGGAGAGAAAAGAGATTATTATGGGAATCCATGCTTATCGCAACTAAAATATGAACTTCAATTCTAGAAATGGTAGGTAGCAAAGTTTTCTTATGAAACTAAAGCGTCAATATCATTTACCCTAATGAAGAGAATGTTTTTATAGTGCCTAATCATGAAATGAAGGGAAATTGTTCTGAGAATTCACGTTTATCATAATTGAAAGATGAACTTTAATTCTTAAAGTGGTAGAAAGAAATGTTTTTCCTATGAAACCAAAGCATTTATATAATTTATCCCAATGAGGAGATTATGTTTATGGTGTCCTATCATGGAAAAAAAAGAGATTATGACATGAATCCATGTTTATCCCAATTGAAAAATGAACTTCAATTCCAAAAACGGTAAAAAGAGAAGTTTTTCTTATGAAACCAAAGCATCAATATCATTTATCCCAATAAAAAGAATGTCTTCATGGTGCCCAATCATGAAAAAAAAAAGAGATTATTACATGAATCCATGTTTATGCCAATTGAAAGATGAACTTCAATTCTAAAAATGATAGAAAGAGAAATTTCACTTATGAAACTAAAGCTTTAATTCATTTATCCCAATGGGGAGAATGTGTTTACGGTGCCCAATCATGAAAAAAATGAGACTATAATGTTAATCCATGTTTATCCCAATTGAAAGATAAACTTTGATTCTAAAAATGTTAGAAAAAGAAGTTTTTCTTATGAAACCAAAGCATTAAAATCATTTATCCTAACAAGGAGAATGTGTTTATGGTTTTCAATCATGAAGAGAAATGAGATTATTATGTGAATCCTTGTTTATCCCAATTAAAAGGCGAACGTCAATTCTGAAAATGGTAGAAAGAAAAGTGTCACTCATGAAACCAAAGCATCAATTCATTTATCCCGATGAGTACAACGAGCTTATGGTGCCTAATCATGAAAAGAAAGGAGATTATTATGTGAATCCATGCTTATCCCAGTTGAAAGATTAACTTCAATTCTACAAATGGTAGAAAGCAAAGTTTTTCTTAAGAAACCAAATCATCAATATCATTTATCCCAATGAGTAGAATGACTTTATGGTGCCTAATCAAGAAAGGAAAGGAAATTATTATGTGAATCCATGTTTATCCGAATTGAACGACAAACTTTGATTCTAAAAATGGTAGAAAGAGAAGTTTTGCTTATGAAACCAAAGCATTTAAATCATTTTTCCCAACAAGGAGAATGTGTTTATAGTTCCCAATCATTAAAAAAAATAGATTATTATGTGAATCCTTGTTTATCCCAATTGAAAGACGAACTTTAATTCTAAAAATGGTAGAAAGAGAAGTTTTACTTATGAAACCAAAGCATCAATTAATTTATCCCGATGAGTAGAACGACCTTATGCTGCACAATCATGAAAAGAAATGAGATTATTATGTAAATCCATGCTTATCCCAATTAAAAGATTAAAGTCAATTTTACAAATGTTAGAAAGCGATGTTTTTCTTAAGAAACCAAAGCATTAATATCATTTATCTCAATGAGGAGAATACTTTTATAGTGCCCAATCATAAAATGAGAGGAGATTATTATGTGAATCCACACTTATAATAATTGAAAGACAAATTGAATTCTAACAATGGTAGAAAGAGAAGGTTTTTCTTATGAAACCAAAGCATCAATATTATTTATCACAATAAGGATAATATGTTTACGGTGCCCAATCATGAAAAAAAAGAGATTATTATTTGAATCCATGTTTAGCCCAATTGAAAGACGAACTTCAATTTTGAAAATGGTAGAAAGAGAAATTTTAGTTATGAAACCAAAGATCAATTCATTTATACTAATGAGGAGAATTTCTTTACAGTGCCCAATCATGAAAAGAAATGAGACTATTATGTGAATCCATGTTTATCCCAATTGAAAGATGAACTTTGATTCTACAAATGGTAGAAAGATAATTTTTTCTTATGAAGCCAAACCATCAAAATCATTTATTCCAACAAGGTGAATATGTTTATGGTGCCCAATCATGAAAAGAGAGGAGATTATTATGTGCATCCATGTTTATCCTAATTGAAAGATGAACTTCAATTCTAAAAATGGTAGAAAGATAAGTTTTACTTATAAATCCAAGGCATTAATTCATTTATCCCGTTGAGTACAACAGGCTTATGGTGCCCAATCATGAAAAGAAAGGAGATTATTATATGAATCCACGTTTAGCCCAATTAAAAGATAAGCTTCAACTCTAGAAATGGTAGAAAACGAAGTTTTTCTTATGAAACCAAAGTGTTAATAACATTTATCCCAATGAAGAGAATGTGTTTATAGTGCTCAATCATAAAAGAAATAAGATTATTATGTGAATCCACATTTATCATAATTGAAAGATGAATTTCAATTCTAAAAATGGTAGAAAGAAAAGTTTTTCTTACAAAAGAAAAGTTTTTCTTACAAAACCAAAGCATCAATGTTATTTATCCTAATGAGGAGAATGTGTTTATGGTGCCCAATCACGAAAAGAAATGAGGTTATTATGTGAATCCATGTCTATCCCAATTGAAAGACAAACTTTGATTCTAAAAATGGTAGAAAAAGAAGTTTTGTTTATGAAACCAAAGCATCAATTCATTTATCCCAATGAGTAAAATGAGCATATGGTGCCTAATCATGAATAGAAAGGAGATTATTATGTAAATCAATGCTTATTCTAATAGAAAGATGACCTTCAATTCTAGAAATGACAGAAGGAGAAGTTTTTGTTAGGAAACCAAAGCATTAACGTTATTTATCCCAATGAGGAGAATGTGTTTATGGTGCCCAATCATGAAAAGAAAAGAGATTATTATGTGAATCCATATCTATCCTAATTGAAAGATGAACTTCAATTCTAAAAATTGTAGAAAGAGAACCTCAATCCCAAGAAAGGTGCTTATTGGGCACCATAAGCTTATTTTACTCTTTGGGATAAATGAATTGATGCTTTGGTTTCATAAGTAAAACTTTTCTTTCTACCATTTTTGGAGTTAATGTTCGTTTATTGATTTGGACAAACATGGATTCACATAATAATCTCCCCTATTTCATGATTAGGAACCACAAACACGTTCTTTTCATTAGGATAAATGATACTGATGCTTTGGTTTCAAAAGAAAAAAATTTTTTTCTTCCATTTTTAGAATTAAGGTCCATCTTTCAATTGGGATAAATATGGATTCACATAATAGTCTCCTTTCTTTTCATGATTAGGCACCAGAAATACATTTTACTCAAAAGGGTAAATGATATTGATGCTTTGGTTTCATAAAAAAATTCTTTTTCTACCATTTTTAGAATTAATATTTGTCTATCGATTTGGACAACACGGATACAAATAATAATCTCCTTTCATTTCATAATTGGGCACCATAGACACATTCTCCTTATTAGGATAAATGATACCGTTGCTTTGGTTTCATAAGAAAAACTTTCCTTTCTATAATTTTTAGAATTAAAGTTCATCTCTCAATTGTGATAAATATGGATTCAGATAATAATCTCCTTTCATTTCATGATTAGGCACTATAAACACATTCTCCTCAATGGGATAAATGATATTGATGCTTTGGTTTTGTAAGAAACACTTTGCTTTCTACCATTTCTAGAATTGAAGTTCATCTTTCAATTGAGATAAATATGGATTCAGATAATAACCTACCCTCGTTTGATGATCAGGCACCATAAGCTCATTCTACTCATTGGGATAAATGAATTGATGCTTTTGTTTCATATGTAAAACATCACTTTCTACCTTTTTTAGAATTAATGTTCCTTTGTCAATTTGGACAAACATGGATTCATATAACAATCTTCTTTCATTTCATGATTAGGAACCATAAACATATTCTCTTCATTGGGATAAATGAAATTAATGCTTTTGTTTCATAAAAAAAACTTCTCATTCTACCATTTTTAGAATTGAAGTTCGTCTTTCAATTGGCTTAAATATGGATTCACATAATAGTCTTCTTTCCTTTCATGATTGGGCACACCATAAACACATATTCCTCATTGGGATAAATGATGTTGATGTTTTTGTTTCATAAGAAAAACTTCACTTTTTAGCATTTTTAGAAATGCAGTTCATCTTTCAATTAGGATAAACATAGCTTCACATGATAATCTCCTTTCTTTGCATGATTGGGCACCATAAACACATTCTCCTCATTAGGATAAATGATTTTGATGCTTTGGTTTTATAAGAAAATTTCCCTTCCTACCATTTTAGAATTAAAGTTCGACTGTCGATTTGGACAAACACGGATTCACATAACAATCTCCTTTCTTTTAATGATTGGGCACTATAAACAAATTCTCCTTATTGGAGTAAATGATTTTCATGCTTTGGTTTCATAAGAAAAACTTCTCTTTCTAACATTTTTAGAATCGAAGTTCATCTTTTAATTAGGATAAATATGGGTTCATATAATAATCTCCATTCTTTTCATGATTGGGCACAATAAACACATTCTCCTCATTAGGATAAATGATATTGATGCTTTAGTGTCACAAGAAAAACTTATCTTTCTACCACTTTTAGAATTGAAGTTTGCCTTTTAATTGTGATAAATGTGGATTCACATAATAATTTCCTTTCATTTCAAGATTGGGTACTATAAACACGTTCTTTTTATCGGGATAAATGATACTGATACTTTGGTTTCATAAGAAAAACATTTATTTCTGCCATTTTTAAAATTAAAGTTCATCTTTCAACTAGGATAAACATGGATTCATATAATAGTCTCATTTTTTTTCATGATTGGGCACTATAAGCATTTTTTCCTTATTGAGATAAATGATATTGATGCTTTGGTTTCATACGAAAATCTTCTCTTTCTACCATTTTTAGAATTGAAGTTCATCTTTTAATTGTGATAAACTTGGATTCACATAATAATCTCTTTTCATTTCATGATTTGACCCTATAAACACATTCTCCTCATTAGGATAAATGATATTAATGCTTTGGTTTCATAGGAGAAACTTCACGTTCTACCATTTTTAGAATTGAAGTTCATCTTTCAATTGGGATAAACAAGGATTCACATAATAATCTCCTTTCTTTCCATGATTGGATACTATAAACGTATTCTCCCTATTGGGATAAATGATTTTGAAGCTTTGATTTCATAAGAAAAACTTCTTTTTCTATCATTTTTAAAATCGAAGTTCGTCTTTAAATTAGGATAAATATTGATTCACATAATAATCTCTTTTTTCATGATTGGGCATCATAAACACATTATCCTTAATGATTTTGATACATTGGTTTCTTAAAAGAAACTTTTCTTTCTACCCCTTTCAGAATCGAACTTTATCTTTCAATTGGGATAGACATGGATTCACATGATAATCTCTCTTTTTTTCATGATTAGGTACTATAAACACATTCTCCTCATTGAGGTAAATGATATTGATGCTTTGGTTTCTTAAGAGAATTCTCTTTCTACCATATTTAGAATTGAAGTTCATCTTTCAATTAGGATAAACATGGATTCACATAATAATCCCTTTTCTTTTCTTGATAGGACACTATAAACACATTCTCCTTCTTGGGATAAATGATATTAATGCTTTGGTTTCATAAGAAAAACTTCTCTTTCTACCATTTTTAGAATTAATGTTCGACTGTCGATTTAGACAAACATGGATTCACATAATAATCTCGTATTGTTTCATGATTAGGCACTATAAACACGTTCTCCTTATTGGGATAAATGATACTGATGCTTTGGTTTTATAATAAAAGCTTTTCTTTCTACCATTTTTAGAATTGCAGTTTGTCTTTCAATTATGATAAATATGGATTCATATAATAATCTCCTTTCATTTCATGGTTGGGCACTACAAGCATATTCTCCTAATTGTTATAAATGATATTGACACTTTGGTTTCATATGGAAAACCTCACTTTCTACCATATCTAGAATTGAAGTTCATCTTTCAATTAGGATAAGCATGGATCCATATAATAATCTTCGTTATTTTCATGATTGGGCACCATAAGCTTATTCTACTCATCAGGATAAATGAATTGGTACTTTGATTTCATTAGTAAAACCTCTTTTTCTGCCATGTTTAGGATTGAAGTTCGTCTTTCAAATGGGATAGCCCTGGATTTACATAATAATCTCCTTTTTTTTTTCATGATTGGGCACATAGACATATTCTCCTCGTTAGGATAAATGATTTTGATGCTTTGGTTTCACAAGAAAAACTTTTCTTTCTATCATTTTTAGAATTGAAGCTCATCTTTTAATCAGGATAAACGCGGATTCACATAATAATCTTTATTCTTTTCTTAATTAGGCACCATAAACACATTCTCCTCATTGGGATAAATAATATTGATGCTTTGGTTTCATAAGAAAAGCTTATCTTTCTACCATTTTTATAATTGAAGTTCATCTTTCAATTGGGATAAACATGGATTCACATAAGAATCTCCTTTCTTTTCATGATTGAGCACCATTAACACATTCTTCTTATTGGGATAAATGATATTGATACTTTGGTTTCAAAAGAAAGACTTTTCTTTTTGCTATTTTTAGAATTATTGTTCATTTATCGATTTAGATGAACATGGATTCACATTATAATCTTCTTTCATTTCATGATTGGGCACCATAAACAGGTTCTCCTTAATTGGATAAATGACATTGATACTTTGGTTTCATAACAAAAACTTTTTTTTCTACCATTTTTAGAATTGAAGTTCATTCTTCAATTAGGATAAACATAGATTCACATAAAAGTCTCCTTTTCTTTCATGATTAGGCACCATAAACACATTCTCCTCGTTGGGATAAATAATATTGATACTTTTGTTTCATAAGAAAAGCTTCCCTTTCTACCATTTTTAGATTTGAAGTTCATCTTTTAATTGGGATAAACATGGATTCGCATATTAGTCCCATTTCTTTTCATTATTGGGCACCATAAACACATTTTTCTAATTAGGATAAATGATATTGATGCTTTGGTTTCATAAGAAAAACTACTCTTTCTACCATTTTTAGAATTAATGTTCTTTTGTTGATTTGGACAAACATGGATTCACATAATAATCTCCGTTTATTTCATAATTGGGTATAATAAGTACATTCTCCTCTTTGGGTTAAATGATATTGATGCTTTGGTTTCATAAGAAAAACTTCTCTTTCTTCCATTTTTAAAATTAATGTTCAGTTGTCGATTTGGATAGACATGGATTCACATAACAATCTCCTTTAGTTTCATGATTGGGCAACACAAACACATTCTCCTCATTAGGGTGAATGATATTGATGCTTTTGTTTCGTAAGAAAAACTTCTCTTTCTACCATTTTTGGAATTTAAGTTCGTCTTTCAATTGGGATAAACATGGATTCATGTAATAATCTCTTTCCTTTGCATGATTGGGCACCATAAGCACGTTATCCTCATTAGGATAAATGATATTGATGCTTTGGTTTTGTAAGAAAACTTTTCTTCTTACCATTTTTAGAATTGAAGTTTGGCTGTCGATTTGGACAAACACAGATTCACATAATAATCCCTTTTAATTTAATGATTGGACACTGTAAACATAGTCTCTTTATTGGAATAAATGATTTTGATGCTTTGGTTTCATAAGAAAAACTTCTCTCAATACATTTTTAGAATTGAAGTTCATCTTTCAATTGGGATAAACATGGATTCACATAATACTTTCCTTTCTTTTCATGATTAAGCATTAAAACACATTCTTCTCATTAAGATAAATGATAGTGATTCTTTGGTTTCAAAAAAAAACTTCTCTTTCAACCATTTTTAGAATTAAAGTTTGTCTTTCAATTATGATAAATGTGGATTCATATAATAATCTCTTTTTGTTTCATGATTTGGTACTATAAACACGTTCTTCTTATTAGGATAAATGATATTGATGCTTTGGTTTCATAAAAAAACTTTGCTTTCTACCATTTCTAGAATTAAAGTTCATCTTTCAATTGGGATAAGCCTAGATTCACATAATAATCTCCTTTCTATACATGATTGGGCGCCATAAGCTCGTTCTACTCATCAGGATAAATGAATTGATGCTTTGGTTTCATAAATAAAACTTCACTTTCTACCAT
>JBBYHO010005003.1:0-14031 GCA_038382025.1 Adansonia gregorii | reverse complement strand
CTCCAAAAGTTTATTGTTTGGATTTCTCAAGTTTGTCTACCAAAATTTTAATTTATCAAAATTTTAAGAAATCAATTTAGCCCCGCTTGATTTCATTCACCACCTAATGGTCTAACAAAGGAAAATGGTGAAAAAAATGCTTTTCTTGCGAATCCAAAGCATCAATATCGTGCATCCGAAGGAGAAGAACATGATTGTAGTGACAATAACAAAAAGAATGGAGATTATTATGAGTATCCAAGTATATCTCATTTCATTGATGAACATTAAGTATAAGGAAAATGGTAGAAAGAAAAGCTTTTCTTGCTAATCCATTGCATCAAGATCGCGTATCCTAATGCGAGAAACATGATTGCAGTGCCAATAACAAAAAGAATGGAGATTATTACGAGTATCCAAGTTTGTCTCATTTCATGGATAAACTTTGATTATAAGGGAAATGGTGGAAAGAAAAACATTTCTTGAAAATCCAAAGCATCAATATCGTGTATGCCAATGATGAGAACATGATTGTAATACCGATAACAAAAAGAATGGAGATTATTATGAGAAGCCAAGTTTATCTCATTTCATGAATGAACTTTGGTTATAAGGAAAATGGTGGAAAGAAAAGCTTTTCTCGCAAATCCAAAGCATCAATATTGTGTATCCTAATGAGGAGAACATGATTGTAGTGGCCGTAACAAAAACAATGGAGATTTTTATGACTATCCAACTTTATCTTATTTCATAGATGAACATTAATTATAAGGAAAATGGTCCAAAGCAAAGCTTTTCTTGCAAATCCAAAACATCAAAATCACGTATCCCAATGTGGGGAACAAGATTGCAGTGCCAATGACAAAAAAAGTGAAGATTATTACAAGTAGCCAAGTTTATCTACTTTCATGAATAAACTTTGATTATAAGGAAAATGGTGGAAAGAAAAGCTTTTCTTGCAAATCCAAAGCATCAATATCATGTATCCCAATAAGGTGAACATGATTGTAGTGCCCATAAGAAAAAGACTGGAGATTATTACGCGTATCAATTTTTATCTCTTTTCATAGGTAAACTTTAACAATAAGGAAAATGATGGAAAAAAAAGCTTTTCTTGCCAAATCAAAGCATCAATATCGTGTATACTAATGAGGTGAACGTGATTGTAGTGCCCAACAACAAAAGGAGTGGAGATTAATATGAGTAGCCATGTTTGTCCCATTTCACAGATAAACTTTGATTATAAGAAAAATAATGGTAAGAAAAGCTTTTCTTGCAAATCCAAAGCATCAATATCATGCATCCTAATGGGGGAAACATGATTGTAGTGCCCATAACAAAGAGAATAGGGATATTAAGAGTATCCAAGCTTGTCTTATTTCATAGATAAACATTAATTACAAGGGAAATGGTGGAAAAAAAAAGCTTTTCTTGTAAATCCAAAGAATCAATATCATGTATCCCAATGTGAAAAACATGATTGTAGTGCCAATAACAAAAAGAATAGAGATTATTACGAGTATCCAAGTTTGTTCCATTATGTGAATAAACTTTGATTATAAGGAAAATGGTGGAAGGAAAAGCTTTTCTTGTAAATCCAAAGCATCAATATCGTGTATCCCAATGGGAAGAACATGATTGTCATGCCACAAAAAAAGTGGAAAATATTATGAGTATCCAAGTTTGTTTCTTTTCACAGTTAAACTTTGATTATAAGGCAAATGGTGGAAATAAAAAGCTTTTCTTGCAAATACAAAGCATAAATATCATGTATCCCAATGAAGAGAAAATGATTGTAGTGCCTGTAACAAAAAGAATGGAGATTATTATGCGTATCCAAGTTTGTCTCATTTCACTGATGAACTTTAATAATAAGGAAAATGGTGGAAAGAAAAGCTTTTCATGCCAAAGCGAAGCATCAACATCGTGTATCCCAATAAGGTGAACATGATGTAGTGCCCAAAAACAAAAAGAATGGAGATTATAACGAGTATCCAAGTTTGTCTTATTTCACGGATGAACTTTGACTATAAGGAAAATGATGCAATGTGAAGCTTTTCTTGCAAACCCAAAGCATCTATCTCGCGTACCCAATGAGGAAACCATGATTGTAGTGCCCATAACAAATAGAATGGAGATTATTTTGAGTATCCAAGCTTGTCTTATTTCATAGATGAACATTAATTACAAGGAAAATGGTGGAAAGCAAAGCTTTTCTTGCAAATCAAAAGCATCAAGATCATGAATCCTAATGTGAGGAACATGATTATAGTGCCAATAACAAAAAGAACAGAGATTATTATGAGTATCCATTTTTGTCTCATTTCATGGATAACTTTGATTCTAAGGAAAATAGTTGAAAGAAAAGCTTTTCCTAGAAATCTAATGCATCAATAACCCATATTCCAATGTGGAAAGCATAATTGTAGTGCCAATAACAAAAAGATAGAGATTATTATGAGTATCGAAGTTTGTCTCATTTCATGAATGAACTTTGATTTTAAGGAAAATGGTGGAAAGAAAAGCTTTTCCTGCAAATCCAAAGAATTAATATTACATATCCTAATGAGGTGAACATGATTGTCGTGCCAATAGCAAAAAAGTGGAGATTATTATGAGTATCCAAGTTTATCTTTTTTCATGGTTAAACTTTGATTATAAGGTAAATGGTTAAAATAAAAGCTTTTCTTGCAATTCCAAAGCATCAATATCATGTATCCCAATGAAGAGAACATGATTGTAGTGCCGTAACAAAAAGAATGGAGATTATTACACATTTCCAAGTTTGTCTCATTTCACAGATGAACTTTAATAAGAAGGAAAATGGCGGAAAGAAAAGCTTTTCATGCCAAATCAAAGCATCAATATCGTGTATCCTAATGAGGTGAACATTATTGTAGCTCCCCAATAACAAAAAGAATGGAGATTATAATGAGTATCCATGTTTTTCTTATTTCACGGATGAACTGTGATTATAAGGAAAATGATGCAAAGAAAAGCTTTTCTTGCAAACTGAAAGTATCTATATCACGTATCCCAATAAGGAAACCATGACAGTAGTGCCCATAACAGAAAGAATGGAGATTATTCTGGGTATCCAAGCTTGTCTCATTTCATAGATGAACATTAATTATAAGTAAAGTGGTGGAAAGCAAAGCTTTTGTTGCAAATCGAAAGCATCAAGATCGTGTATCCTAATGTGGGGAACATGATTGTAGTGCCAATAACGAAAAAAATGGAGATTAACACAGGTATCCAAGTTTGTCTCATTTCACGGATGAACTTTGATTATATGAAAAATGATGGAAAGAAAAACTTTTTCTAGAAATCCAATGCATCAATATCGTGTATCCTAACGAGGAGAACGTGATTGTAGTGCCCATAACAAAAAGAATGGAGGTTACTTTGAGTATCCAAGTTTGTCTCATTTCACGGATAAACATTAATTATAAGGAAAATAGTGGAAAGAAAAGCTTTTCCTGCAAATCCAAAGCATCTATATCTTGTATCCCAATGTGGAGAACATGATTATAGTTCCCATAACAAAAAGAATGGAGATTATTATGCGTATACAAGTTTGTCTCATTTCATAAATAAACTTTAATAACAAGGAAAATGGTGGAAAAAAAAGCTTTTCTTGCCAAATCAAAGCATCAATTCCATGTATCCTAACAAGGTGAACATGATTGTAGTGCCTAATAACAAAAAGAATGGAAATTATACCTAGTATCCAAGTTAGTCTCATTTCATGGATAAACTTTAATTATAAGGAAAATGGTGGAAAGAAAAGCTTTTCTTGCAAACCCAAAGCATCTATACATGTATCCCAATAAGGAAGTCTATACATGTATCCCATTGAGGAAGCCATGATTGTAGTCCCCATAAGAAAAAGAATGGAAATTATTCTGAGTTTCCAAGTTTGTCCTTTTTCATAGATTAGCATTATTTACAAGGAAAATGGTGGAAAGCTAAGCTTTTCTTGCAAATCCAAAGCATCAAGATTGCATATCCAAATATGGGGAACATGACTGTAGTGCCAATAACAAAAAAAATAGAGATTACTATAGGTATCCAACTTTGTCTCATTTTATGGATGAACTTTGATTAGAAGGAAAATGGTGGAAGGAAAAGCTTTTTCTGGAAACCTAATGCATCAATATCATGTATCCTTATGAGGAGAACGTCACTGTAGTGCCTATAATAAAAAGAATGAAGATTATTATGAGTATCCAAGCTTGCCTTATTTCATAGATGAGTATTAACTACAAGGAAAATGGTAGAAAGAAAAGCTTTTTTTGTAAATCCAACGCATTGCAATGCCAATAACTAAAAGAGTAGAGATTATTACAAGTATCCAACTTTCTTTTGTTTCACAGATAAACTTTGATTATGAGGGAAATGGTGGAAAGAAAAGCTTTTCTTGCAATCCAATGCATCAATATCATGTATCCCAATGGGGAGAACATGATTGTAGTGCCCATAACAAAAAGAATGGAGATGATTATGACTATCCAAGTTTGTCCCATTGCACTGATGAACATTAATTATATGGAAAATTATGGAAGGAAAAGCTTTCCTTGCAAATCCAGAGCATCAATATCATGTATCCTACTGTGGAGAACATGATTGTAGTGCCCATAGCAAAAACAATGGAATTATTACTAGTATCCAAGTTTGTCACATTTCAGGGATGAACTTTGATTATAAGGAAATTGGTGGAAAGAAAAGTTTTTCTTGGAAATCCAATGCATTAATGCCATGTATCCTAATGAGGAGAACATAATCGTAGTGCCCATAATAAAAAGAATGGAGATTTACGACATGTATCTAAGTTTGTTTCATCCCACAAGTGAACTTCAATAATAAGGAAAATGGTGGAAAGAAAAGCTTTTCTTGCCAAATCAAAGCATTAATATCGTGTATCCCAATTAGGTGAACATGATTACAGTGCCCATAACAAAAAGAATAGAGATTATTGCGCGTATCTTAATTTGTCTTATTCCACAGATGAACTTTAATAATAAGGGAAATGGTGGAAAGAAAACTTTTCTTGCCAAATCAAAGCATCAATATCATGTATCCCAATGAGGTAATCATGATTGTAGTCCCCAATAACAAAATGAATAGAGATTATAACAAGTATCCAAGTTTGTCTTATTTCATGGATGAATTTTGATTAGGAAAATGATGAAAAGAAAAGCTTTTCTTGCAAACCCAAAGCATCTATATTGTGTATCCCAATGAAGAAACCATAATTGTAGTGCCCAAACAAAAAGAATAGAGATTATTCTAAGTATCCGAGTTTCTCTCATTTCATAGATTAACATTAATTACAAGGACAAGGGTGGCAAGAAAGCTTTTCTTGCAAATCCAAAGCATTAAGATAGCATATCCCAATGTGGGGAACATGATTGTAGTGCCAATAACAAAAAGAATGAAGATTATTATAGGTGTCCAAGTTTGTCTCATTTCATAGATGAACTTTGATTATGTGGAAAATGGTGGAAAGGAAAGATTTTCTTGCAAATCCAAAGCATCAATATCATGTATCCCAATGTAGAGAACATGATTGTAGTGCCTATAACAAAAAGAATAGAGATTATTATGCGTATCCAAGTTTGTTTCATTTCACAAGTAAACTTTAATAATAAGGAAAATGATGGAAAGAAAAACTTTTCTTGCCAAATCAAAGCATCAATATTGTGTATCCCAATGAGGTGAACATAATTGTAGTGCCTGTAACAAAAAAAGTGGAGATTATTATGTGCATCCAAATTTGTTTCATTTCACAGGTGAACTTTAATATAAAGAAAATGGTGGAAAGAAAAGCTTTTCTTGCCAAATCAAAGCATCAATATCGTGTATCCCAATGAGGTGAACATGATTGCAGTGCCCATAACAAAAAAAATGGAGAGTTTTTTGAGTATCCAAGTTTGCCTCACTTCACAGATAAACATTAATTACAAGGAAAATGGTGGAAAGCAAAGCTCTTCTTGCAAATTCAAAGCATCAAGATATCGTATCCCAATGAGGGGAACATGATTGTACTACCAATAACAAATAGAATTATTACAAGTACGCAAGTTTGTCTTGTTTCATGGATAAACTTTGATTATAAGCAAAATGGTGGAAAGAAAAGCTTTTCTTGGAAATCCAGTGCATCAATATTGTGTATCCCAATGAGGAGAACATGGTTGTAATGCCCATAACAAAGGAATGGAGATTATTACGAGTATCCAAGTTTGCCTTATTTTATGGATGAATTAATTACAAGGAAAATGGTGAGAAGGAAAGCTTTTCTTGCAAATCCAAAGCATCAATATCACGTATCCTAAGGTGGAGAACATGATTGCATGCTAATAACAAAAAGACCAGAGATTATTACGACTATCCAAGTTTGAGTCATGTGATGGATAAAATTTTATTATAAGGAAAATGGTGGAAAGAAAAGCTTTTCTTGCAAATCCAAAGCAACAACATCATGTATCTCAATGAAGAGAACATGATTGTACTACCCGTAACAAAAAAAAATAGAGATTATTAAGCGTATCCAAGTTTGTCTTATTTCGCAGATGAACCTTTAATAATAAGGAAAAAGGTGGAAAGAAAAGCTTTTCTTGCCAAATCAAAGCATTAATATCATGTATCCTAATGAGGTGAACATGGTTGTTGTGCCCAATAACAAAAAGAATGGAGATTATAAAGAGTATCCATGTTTGTCTCATTTCACGGATGAACTTTGATTATAAAGAAAATGATGGAAAGAAAAGCTTTTCTTGCAAACCCAAAGCATCTTTACTGTGTATCCCAAAAAGGAAAAAATGATTGTAGTGCCCATATTAAAAAGAATGGAGATTATTCTGAGTATTCAAGTTTGTCTCATTTCCCAGATGAACATTAATTACATGGAAAATTGTGGAAAGCAAAGCTTTTCTTACAAACCCAAAGCATCAAGATCACATATCCCAAAGTGGAGAACATGATTGTAGTCCCAATAACAAAAAGACTAGAGACTATTATGAGTATCCAAGTCTGTCCCATTTCATGGATAAGCTTTGATTATAAGGAAAATGGTGGAAAGAAAAGCTTTTCCTGAAGATTCAAAGCATCAATATCATGTTTCCCAATGAAGAGAACATGATTTTAGTGCCTGTAACAAAAAGAATGGGGATTATTAGAAGTATCTAAGTTTGTCTCATTTCACAGATGAACATTAATTGCAAGGAAAATGGTGGAAAGAAAAGCTTCTCTTGCAAATCTAAAGCTTCAGTATCATGTATCCCAATGTGGAAAACATGATTGCAGTGCCAATAACAAAAAAAATTAGAGTTTATCACGAGTATTTGAGTTTGGATCAATTTTTGGATCAACTTTGATTATAAGGAAAATTATGGAAAGAAAAGCTTTTCTCATAAATCCAAAGCATCAATATCGTGTATCCCAATGAGAACACGATTTTGTGCCTATAAAAAAAATAATGGAGACTATTACAAGTATCCAAGTTTGTCTCATTTCGTGAGTGAACATTAATTACAAAGGAAATGGTGGAAAGAAAAGCTTCTCTTGCAAATCCAAAGTATCAATATCATGTATCCCAATGTGGAGAACATGATTGCAGAGCCAGTAACAAAAATAATAGAGATTATTATGAGCATCCAAGTTTGGCTCATTTTATCGATGAACTTTGACTATAAGGAAAATGGTGGAAAGAAAGGCTCTTCTTGCAAACTGAAAGCATCAATATCATGTATCCCAATGAAGAGAGTAGATTGTAGTGCCCCCAACAAAACAATGGAGATTATTATGAGTATCCAAGTTTGTCTCATTTCACGGGTGAACATTAATTACAAGGAAAATGGTGGAAATAAAAGCTTTTCTTGCAAATCCAAACCATCAATATCGTGTATCCAAATATGCAAAACATGATTGTAGTGTCAATAACAAAAAGAATGGAGATAATTATAAGATCCAAGTTTGTCTCATTACACAAATGAGCTTTGATTTTGAGGAAAATGGTGGAAAGAAAGGCTTTTCTTGCAAATCCAAAGCATCAATATCGTGCTTCCTAATGAAGAGAACATAGTTTTAGTGCCTATAACAACAAGAACAAAGATTATTATGAGTATCCAACTTTATCTCAATTCATAGATGAACCTTGATTTTAAGGAAAATGGTGGAAAAAAAGGTTTTTCTTGCAAATCCAAAGTGTCAATATCGTGTATCCAAGTGAGAAGAACATGATTGTAGTGCCTATAACAAAATGAATGGTGATTATTTCTAGCATCCAAGTTTGCTTCATTTCACAGATGAACATTAATCGTAGGGAAAACAATGGAAAGAAAAGCTTTTCCTGCAAATCCAATGCATCAAGATCCTGTATCCCAATATGGAGAATGTGATTGTAGTGCCAATAACAAAAAGAGTGGAGATTATTATGAATATCTAAGCTTGTCTCATTTTATGGATAAACTTCGATTATAAGGAAAATTGTAGAAAGAAAATCTTTTCTTGCAAATCTAAAGCATCAATATCGTGTATTGCAATGAAGAGAATATAACTGTAATGCCTATAACAAAAATAATGGAGATTATTACGAGTATCCAAGTTTGTCTCCTTTCTCAGATAAACTTTGAGTGCATGGAAAGTGGTATAAAGAAAAACTTTTCCTGTAAATCCAAAGCATTAATATCATGTATCCCAATAAGGAGAATATGATTGTAGTGCTAATGACAAAAAGAATGGCGATTATTGCCAGAATCCTAGTTTGTCTCATTTCACAACTGAACTTTGATTATTAGGAAAGTGGTGAAAAGAAAAGCTTTTCTTGCAAATCCAAAGCATCAATATTGTGTATCCCTATATGGAAAGCATGATTGTAGTGCCCATAACAAAACAAATAGAGATTATTATGAGTACCGAAGTTTGTCTCAATTCACGGATGGACTTTGATTATAAGGAAAATGGTGTAAAGAAGAGCTTTTCTTGCAAATCCAGGGCATCAATATCATGTATCACAATGAGGAGAACACGACTGTAATGCCTATAACAAAAAGAATGGAGATTATTACGAGTACCTAAGTTTGTCTCAATTCATGAATGAACTTTGATTATAAGAAAAATGGTGGAAAGAAAAGATTTTCTTGCAAATCCAAAGCATCAATATCATGCAACCCAATAAGGAGAACGTAATTGTAGTGCCCATAACAAAAGGAATGAAGATTATTATGAGTATCTGAGTTTGTGTTAATTCACGGATGAACTTTGATTATAAGGAAATGATGGAAAAAAGCAAATTCAAAGCATCAATAGCGTGTATGATAATGATGAAAACATGATTGTAGCACCAATAACGAAAAGAATGAGGATTATTATGAGCATCCAAGGTTGTCTCATTTCATGGATAAACATAATTATAAGGAAAATGGTGGAAAGAAAAGCTTTTCTTGCAAATCCAAAGCATCAATAACATGTATCAAAATGAGGAGAACATGACTGTAGTGCCCATAACAAAAAGAATGGAGATTATTACAAGCATCAAAGTTTGTCTCAATTCATGTGTGAACATTAAGTATGAGGAAAATGGTGCAAAGAAAAAACTTTTCTTGCAAATCCAAAGCATCAACACCGTATATCCCAATGAGGAGAACACGGCTGTAATGCCCAAAACAAAAAGAATGGAGATTATTATGAGTACCTAAGTTTCTCTCAATTCATGGATGAACTTTGATTATAAGGAAAATGGTGGGAAGAAGAGCTTTTCTTGCAAATCCAAAGCATCAATATCGTGTATCCCAATGATGAGAACATGATTGTAGTGCCAATAACAAAAGGAATGGAGATTATTACGAGTAGCCAAGTTTATCTCATTTCACGAATGAACTTTGATTTTAAGGTAAATGGTGAAAAGAAAAGCTTTTGCAATAAAAGCAAAGCATCAATATCATGTATCCCAATAGGGAGAACATGATTGTAACGGCCATAACAAAAAGAATGGAGATTATTATGGGTATCCATGTTTGTCTTATTTCATAAAGAAACATTAATTATAAGGAAAATGGTCCAAAGCAAAGCTTTTCTTGAAAATCCAAAGCATCAAGATCGTGTATCCCAATAAGGGGAACATGATTGCAGTGCCAATAAAAAAAGAATGGAGATTATTATGAGTATCCAAGTCTGTCTCAATTCATAGATAAACTTTGATTTTAAGGAAAATGGTGGAAAGAAGAGCTTTTCTTCCAAATCCAACGCATCAATATCGTGTATCCCAATGATGAGAACATGATTTTAGTGCCAGTAACAAAAAGAACGGAGATTATTATGTGTAGCCAAGTTTTTCTCATTTCATGAACGAACTTTGATTGTAAGGAAAATGGTGGAAAAAAAGGCTTTTCTGGCAAATCCAAAGCATCAATATCGTGTATTGCAATGAGGAGAACATGACATTGATGCCCATAACAAAAAGAATGGAGATTATTATGAGTACCCAAGTTTGTCTCAATTCACGGATAAACTTTGATTATGAGGAAAATGGTGGAAAGAAGAGCTTTTCTTGCAAATCCAATGCATCAATATCGTGTATCCTAAAGATGAGAACATGATTGTAGTGCCAATAATAAGAAGAATGGAGATTATCATGA
Source organism: Adansonia gregorii (assembly GCA_038382025.1). NCBI lineage: Eukaryota > Viridiplantae > Streptophyta > Magnoliopsida > Malvales > Malvaceae > Adansonia > Adansonia gregorii. The sequence goes on along the minus strand of JBBYHO010005003.1, from coordinate 3,415 downwards.
GTAGCCAAGTTTATCTCATTCCACGAATGAACTTTGATTGTAAGGAAAATGGTGGAAAGGAAAACTTTTGTGGCAAATCCAAGGCATCAATATCGTGTATCCCAATGAAGAGAACATGATTGTGGCCATAATAAAAAGAATGGAGATTATTGTGGGTACCCATGTTTGTCTTATTTCACAAATGAACATTAAGCATAAGGAAAATGGTCAAAAGCAAAGCTTCTCTTGGAAATCCAAAGCATCAAGATCGTGTATCCCAATGTGGGGAACATGATTGCAGTACCAATAACAAAAAGAACGGCAATAATTACGAGAATCTAAGTTTGTCTCATTTCAAAGAAAAACTTTGATTATAAGGAAAATAATAGAATGAAAGCTCTTCTTGCAAATCCAATGCATCAAAATCATGCATCCTAATGTGGAAAACATGATTGTTGTGCCCATAACAAAAAGAATAGAGATTATTATGAGTATCCAAGTTTGTTTTAATTCATGCATAAACTTTGATTATAAGGAAAATGGTGGAAAGAAAATCTTTTCTTGCATATCCAAAGCATCAATACCTTGTATCCCAATGAAGAGAACATGATTGTAGTGCCCATAACAAAAAGAATAGAGACTATTACGAGTATCCAAGTTTGTCTTATATCACGAGTGAACATTAATTATGAGGAAAATGGTGGAAAGAAAAGCTTTTCCTATAAATCCAAAGCATCACTATCATGTATCCTAATGTAGAGAACATGATTGTCATGCCAATAATAAAAAGGATGAATGATTATTAATAATGTCCAAGTTTATCTCATTTCACGGATGAACTTTGATTATAAGGAAAATGGTGGAAAGAAAGGCTTTTCTTGCAATTCTAAAGCATTAATATCGTGCATCCTGAGGGGGCCGTTGAACGACTGAAAGCCCAACCCGAAAAAGGAGTTGCAGTGCTTTTGATTCTTCCTATAATATGGTGAATGTGATTTTTGTACCAATAACAAAAAGATCAAAGATTATTATGAGTATCCAAGTTTGTCTCATTTCACGGATGAACTTTGATTATAAGGAAAATGTTGGAAAGAAAGGCTTTTCTTGCAAATCCAAAGCATCAATATCGTGTATCGCAATGAGGAGAACATGATTGTAGTGCCCATAACAAAAGGAATGGAGATTGTTACAACAAGCCAAGCTTGTCTCACTTCATGGATGAACTTTGATTATAGGGAAAATGGTGGAAAGAAAAGGTTTTCTTGTGAATCCAAAGCATCAAGATGATGTAGTGTCCATATAGTGTATTCCAATGAGGAGAACATGATTGTAGTGCCCATATGGCGTATTCCAATGTGAAGGATATGATTGCAGTGCGCATAACAAAAAGAATGGAGATTATTATGAGTCTCCAAGTTTGTTTCATTTCACAATTAAACTTTGATTATAAGGAAAATGGTGAAAAGAAAAGCTTTTCTTGCTAGTCCACTGCATCAAGATCGTGTATCCCATCATAGAGGACATGATTGTAGTGCCAATAACAAAAAAAATAAAGATTATTATGAGTCCCCAAGTTTGTTTCATTTCACGATTGAGCTTTGATTATAAGAAAAATGGTGGAAAGAAAAGCTTTTCTTGCTAATCCAAAGCATCAATATTGTGTACCCCAATAAGGAGAACATAATTATAGTGCCCATAACAAAAAGACTGAAGAGTATTACATGTTTATCTAATTTCACAGATGAACTTTGATTATATGGAAAATAGTGGAAAGAAAACCTTTTCTTGCAAATCCAGAGCATTAATATTATGTATCCCAATAAGGAGAACAAGATTGTAGTGCCAATCACAAAAGCAATAGAGATTACTATGAGTAGCCAAGTTTGTCTAATTTCATAATGAACTTTGATTATAAGGAAAATGGTGGAAAGAAAAGCTTTTCTTGCAAATCCAAAGCTTCAGTATCATGTATCCTAATGAGGAGAACATGATTGTAGTGCCCATAACAAAAAGAATGTAGATTATTGTGGATACCTTATTTTGTTCGGGCTAATTTGTAGCAATCTGGAGCATGGACATGAGAGGGGTTGATGAACTTTTGTTAAGAAAAGCTTGTATTAGAAGTTTTATCAAAAACTTTATTGCCACCCTTTTTCAAAGCCCACAAGTCAGTGGCACTTTTTTCAAAGCCTGCAAGTCACTGGCGCCCTTTTTAAAGCCTACAAGTCAGTGGCACCCTTTTCAAAGCCCATAAGTTAGTGGCACCCCTTTAAAGCCCACAAGTTATGGTAACTCTTTAAAAGCCCACAAGTTAATGGCACCTCTTTAAAGCCCATATGTCATTGGCACCCTTTTTAAAGCCCATAAGTCAGTAGTACCTTTCTCAAAGCCCACAAGTTAGTGGCACCCAAGTCAAAGCCCATAAGTCAGTAGCACCCTTTTTAAAGCCCATAAGTTAGTGGCACCATTTTTAAAGCCCACAAGTCAGTGGCACCCAAGCAAAAACCCACACAAGCTGGTGGCACCAAGTTTAAGGCAAAGTAATGCAACCTTAGGATGAAAACACAAACTAAAACCAGATTGGATGGAATTAGAACCCCAGGATCATCTTTAAAGTCAAGCAAATAGAACTTAACCCCAATCAAACTTGCTGATTAGAACCAAAGTTATAACAAGTTTGATCTCCACAAGTTACTTTGATAAGATCAAATTGAGTTCTTGTTTAAAAAAAAAAGAAGTTCTCACAAAGTGTAAAAACTTTCAAGTATTTTTTTCTCTTCCAAATCTACTGAATTACATGAATAAGACTCCCGTATATAGGCCAAAAATCTGTAAAGCCCTAACTGAACAAGAAAGTCCTTATCAATAAAGAAAAGTTTATTGATTAGTACTTATCTGAAACAACTTAAAATCCTACACACAATCCTAATCAATAAAGATAAAGTCTACTCCTTATCAAAATCTATTTAGGAATTATCGAAATAAATTAAAAAAATAAGAAGTCAAAAAAATTAGAAAATCTAAAATCCTAATCTATAGGCCCATGAATATATGCAAATTGGGCTACATTCATCTTGGAAATGTGAATTGGGATCCAAGCTTTATTCATATTTTCTTTTTAGGCTCAACACTATGTAGGAAAGTGATCAATCTTGGCAATGCATCTAATTCATTTTGAATAGCCTCATTTTTTTGCATTTCCATGGTTAGTCCTTGCAAAGCGTGCTCCATGAGTTTAGTTTTTGTCCTAGTCATTGGATCTCCAATTCCTTGCAAAGGATCATAAGAATGGTTGGAAATTGGTGTTTGTGTAAGTTAATCTCCATCATTTCCTCCCTCTTCGAAAGGATTCGTCCTCAAATCACCTACATCATACAAAGATAAATCAGTGATGTTAAAGGTAGCACTCACATTACCATAGCTGCTTGGCAAATCT
>JBBYHO010004971.1:0-14033 GCA_038382025.1 Adansonia gregorii | reverse complement strand
GGGCAAGGTAAGCATGGTCCGATTAAACTTAGGCTTAAGTTTTAATATTTTTGTTTCGGTCTGATTCGATCATGCTAGAAATAGTAATTTTAAATTAAAATAATATATTTTTATTTAAATTTAATTATAAAATATATAAATATTAATAAAAAAATATTTTTTAATGTGATGAACTATAATTCAAACCTAAATAAATGATTCTGAACGCTTCAAATATGAATAAATCTAAACATATCAAATAAGTGTCTAAATTTAAAATTTTTTAAAAAAATTCAAAACGTGTACATCACATGAGCAAATATAGATATGGGTACCTTTGATCAAAGTGTAGGTTCAAGGATTTATAGCGGAAGCTCTTTTTTCCCTTTCGTCTTCTAAACAAATACCAAATAATTTATACACGTATATTTCAGATTGATAAAGATTAATTGTACAATGATCTTTGCATACATTACAAGATATGGTGGGACAAGGAATTTTAAAATACATAATTAAAAATATTAGTATTTTACTTTAATTATTTCAATAAATATATTTTTATGAAAAATTTTGAATATTCAAATTTAATGAAATAAAAAAATAATTATAATATAGAAATAATAATATTAGAAATAAAATAAAGAAACTATGAAATATGAATGTTATTAGATTTGTAAAAATGCATAGATATTACTAATAATATAAAAAATAAAAAAATAAAATTTTGAAACATGTTTTTACAATTAGAATTGAAAATAATAATTGTGAAAAAAAGAAATACAATAATACTCATATCATAGTAAAAAACCACAGAATTTCACAAATTCCACTTCTAGAGGCGAAATTTTGAAAGGGAATATCTTTTATTTGGTACAGAAGAGGTCATACTATGAAGATAAAATAAAGGTTTTAAATTTTAAGATTCGAATTTTAAATTTATTGAACGTTAATTAATTGCATGAACTAATTAAACTAAATTTTAAATTCTTTGAAGGAGAATTTTAGATATTTAAAATTCCTCTTTAAATTTCAAGGATTTTGAAAAGTTTAATTTTTATTTTGCCAAACAAAGGAATTTAATTTTAGAAATTTGAAAATCCTTCTATAAATGAATTCTCTCTTTGAAATCGTCAATGCAAATACACTGCCAATGAAATGAAAAAACTCTGCAAACAAGGTTAACGTAATGACACATGTCTTATTTAATATTTTTTTATTTCTTAAATATATCTTTAAGGACATGTGTCCTTTCAATAATACTGCTTACTTAAAATATAATTAATATAAAAAATTTATATTCAATTAAAATAAAATAAAATTAAAGTATTTATATTCGATACACTAATAATATATAAATTTATATATTTTTAATAAATCAGATGATAATGAGTTATTAAAAATAGTTATTTATATATATTTTTAAAAATTTTTAATGATATATAAATTGAAATATATATATATATAAACTGACAAAGAGAAGCGAAAGGCAAGTGGAGTAATAACGGACTTTAAATGGTTGCATACCTTTCTGATGCAAGCAAGCACTCAAGAAACTATCTTTTTCAGTGCAAGAAAACTCCCCTTTAGCCCTTTCCATGCTGGCCTCCCAGTCTTTCTCTCTTTACCTGTTCTTTAAAGACCACAGCTTTTCTTCAGAATATTCTCTTCATTTTATATTCTTCATGAACGTGTATATATTTGTTACACTTGTGTAAATGGCCTTGTAAATTCATAAGACAGTTCTTGCTTAATCACAAAGAATTACCATGGAATCTTCTATTTCATCATTGCCACTGCAGGGACAGGGACAAGGAGATATGGGGAGCAGCAGCCTAGCAGAAGGGGCGGCGGCGGCAGCAAGCAGTTCGTCTTCGTCGACGACGTCGACGTCAGGGTCGATAGGGCCATTCTTTGCGGTCATCTCAGTTCTGACGTTTCTTGCTATAGCTTCTTGCGTTGTGGGAAGGATATGTATCCGACGTCGTCGTCAGACAATGACGGCAGTGGTGGTGACACCGTTGGATACTATCAAGCATGGACGGTGGTTGTGTTGGTTGAAGCTAAAGTGTCGACATTGCATCACGGCTGGTGAGGTCGTCGAGGTGGGTGGCGGTGCCAAGGTCATGTCTTTAAGCGAAGATAAAACTAACGATACCCATCCACCCCAAGTTTGAAATCATATATAGCTAGCTAGCATGATGGAAGCGTAGTTGCACAATGTAACAAACAAGGCTTCAATTCAAATTTCGTTACACTGCTGAGATCTAGTTTTAGTTTAATGTTATTGAAAAAAAAAAAAAAAAGGAAAAGAAAAAATGGGTTGAAAGAGGGTAAAAACAATGTATTTTGTAACAATATGGTGAAAATAAAATGTAATTTATTATTTATCCAAAAATATATATATAATTTAAAAATTAAAAATTAATGCGTAAATAAGAGTTCAATCTATAAAAAAATTAGATTATAAGCCAAAATTTATATCATTCTACGTTGATTTAAGATTATTATATATAATAATATTTTTTTATTTTCATACATTAAAATAATAAATAAAACCTTCAACCTTTTTTATTTAATACAATATTATTGTTGAAAATAATATATTAAGTAAATTTAAATAATATCTAAAGATATTTTATAAAAAAATCCATCCAAAATATAAGTTATTTGTCTAACTTAATAGATTTATTTTAAATTACATCAAACTTAAATTATTATTTTTTATTAATTTAAATCGATTGAATTAACTTAAATTATTACATATTAATTATAAAACTTCTAAATTTACCAAATTAAACTCAAATAAAAAACAAGAAAAGGCCTACTAGTAAGTCTATTTTGAAATGTTCATTTGACTGTCAGCCGCCAAAGCTTTACATAGACTGCAAGGTAGTGGAACAGCTAAATTAATCTAGAAAGAAATTTAGAGCAGGAAGTATGATTTACATTTATAGTGTCGTGGCTTAAAAACTCGTAATTCATTTATTTTATTATATTATAATTATATTTTAAATATTTTATATTTATATAAATTTTAATATATTAATAATTTATATCATATAAATTTTAAAATATATATTTATATTATTTTATTATATATATTATAATTATATTATTATAAATAAAATTATCAAGTATTTATTTTGCCACTACTTTTCTCTCTGTTTAAAGGTCTACTATTATTACCTATATAATCCTAGATGCTGAAGACATTTAATAGACTTAAAAATTTATTTATTTTTATTATATTTTTATATTTTATTATATTATAATCGATTTAAAATATTTTTTATGTATATTAATTTTGACATATTAATAATTTTTATTATATAGATTTTAAAATATATATTAATCATAATGTTATATTTTTATTGCTTTATCATGTTATACAGATATAATCGTGTCTAATATTGTAAAGTCTAAAATTCATCTAGCTATTTCTTCATCATAGGTAGAAATGGTTGCTTCATTTTAATTACCATTTTAATCGTCTTTTATCATTATAATTTTCATAATTTATTAATAAATTTTTCACATATAAATAATAATTAAATTTTCGTAAACTTTATTATATGAGTGAAAAAAATTTACTTAAAGTAATGGCTAGTTTTTTTTTTCAAAAAAAATTTAAATTTAATATTAAATAACTCTTTTATCTTTTATTTTATAAATTAATTATAATTTAATTTAAATATTACATTATTTTGAGAACTAAGTTGGTATCACTAAATTTATTGATACCAAACTCGATTAACCTATAATATAGATTATAAGTACATTAAAAAATAATAGATAAAATCCAACCGGTTAATAAAATAAATTTTCATCATTTACTCTAGTCGTCTTACTACTATTATTATTGTTATTATTTTTATTTTTTTGGAGAAGTGTGATTTTAGACGTTAAAATTAATTAAAATGTTATTATAAGAATAGATTCTAATAATATCTTTTAAAAATGTTCTTTAAATTAGTTAATATATTATTTATGGTAATAATATTATATAAAATGTAATAGTTGATAATATTTTTCATCATTAATCTTATTAGACCTATTTATGAACCAGATCATGAAGCAACTTGAAAATTTTTTGAAATTCTTATTCAAGCTTAACCCAAAAACATAAATAAATTTTTAAAAATATTAAAAAAATATATTTTTATACTAATATCTATATATTTTTATAATTAAATTTAAATAAAAAATATCGTTTATTAATAAATACTAATTTAAACCAGAACGATCGAATTCATAAGTACTAATTCGAGCCTCATCCAGCATGTCTAAGTCTTAGATCTTTCATACAAATTACAGATTTAGCTGCAAAATATGATATGGCGTCATAATCAAAATACAAAAATTACAGTTCCATCTTCTAAGTTCCAACCGAACGGTTGAAATACAGAGCAGCATTAACTGAGCTAATAAGAACATCTTAGGGACATAACTTGCTAGTCAAGAAATACAACTCAGAACCTATATATCTTGAATCTTGATGTTACATATATATGTACGATGTATGATCTATGTATGTATGTATATATGAATGTACATTTAAAAGGAACTCTAGCAGCAAGAGTATTATACAGCTATCTTTCAGTAGAGAACAAGTATTTAGATTGTTATTTTGTGGTTTAAGTTCTTCCCATCTGCAACTGCGATCGAAAACGAGTCTGATACTGTAATTTAAATCCACAGGTGATCATTGATGATCCCCAGCTCTCTCTTTGGAGCTTTTTGATTTTGCTTCAAAACGTGCAGTAAAACCTACGGTTGTGGGACGTAGGGATCTCTGTCGCACCATATGACAGTACTCAGGGTCATCAGATTGTCCATCGGATCGAATCCACTGTATCATCTGATGATACAAGGGGAAGAACCGCATTTGGATAGCCGAGTAAGCGAAATACGGGAGAAGTGAAGATATCAGCACTAATAGTGTGAGAACCCAATATGACCCAGCCGGAGCACAAGCTTCGACAAAGACCTTGTAGGCAGTCGTTGATATGTCCGGATCCATGGCTCCATAAGCCATGAGGAATATATACCAGAAAATGATGCCACCCCAAATGAAGAGATGCTGTATATATGTAAAATAACTTATGGATAGAGCCATTTGACAGTTAACTACCCATACTATACATGTATACATAGTGGCGCCGAGGATTTCCAGACCGACAACTTCGCCACCTTTGCGAAATGCTTGATGTTGCATCGCTCGAATGCAGAAGAAGAAGATTATGGCAGCAGTAAGAACTCCATTAAAGGCCCAGGCAAGGATTCTGAGCCAGCTGAAGAGTACATTCTGTATTCCTTCTTGATATAATAGAGGGAACTGCAATGTTTGAGTTTTTGAAACATGTCAGTTTTTGGTTTTTATCAACAAAGATACGGTAATGCCATTCAAGAATCTATGGGATATACCTTAAGACACAATCGAGAAGAGACATCCTGGTCGAAAACTCCAAGAGCAATCACGGGAAGTGATGTGAAGAAGACGTTGTAGAGGGACAGGAACCAATCGTTGTATACAGCTTGCCCCGAGAACGACGCGTATATCTCGTAGAAGAAGATAGTGAAACCAAATGCAATGTTCTTGTAAAAGAAATAGCAGATCTGCAAAACAGTTCCATCACTTAAGGTTTTAACTGATTGATATTGGATTAAGACAAGGCCGAATCTTCTAACATAGATTAAAAACGAAAACGGGACTTATGCTGGTTTATCTGAAACAATCTTCGAACTTCTGTGATGATATCAAATTCCGGATTTGTTTTTGTGATAAGAACATTTTCATCAAAGTTGCAGGTTTTGATTAACACTTTCAAGTTTAACATCTCAGAGTGACTTATCTTACCATTGATGAAATCCTTCTATAACACCAATGTCCATGAACAAGAAGCAAGCGCTCCAAAAACCGGAACTGGGCGATTGCAATGTCACTTGACATGACAGCCTGAAAATTTGAGAAGTGGGTATTAGAAATGAGAACGAAAAAAAAAGCATCATCAAGTGAAATAAACCGATGCACCATCTTTATTATACATTGAGCAATCTGTTTAGCATTTACCTGCATTCCTTCTACACCGCTAATACCAACTCCGATATCTGCTTCTTGAAGCATACCGACATCATTTGCTCCATCACCAATTGCTAGAGTCGTACTACCGGTTTTAGTTTTAACCAGTCTTGTAACCTGCATTTTTTTTTTTTTTTCACTTCATTAGTTTGAATTTTCCTTGGAATTGCTAGCAAGCAAATGCTCAGATGCTTCCAGAACTTGTTAGTCAAGTTGATATACAACGATTTTCAATCATTCATTTAAACTGATTCAATTTTCAAATATTCCATAAGTACTATTACAACAGATGAGCACTTCTTGAGATCTTTATTCAGCACTTTGTTCCACCGGTATATGTTATTCCAAAGCATGACATAGCGGGAATGACAAAATACCATTTTGCGCTCAATGGGAACAAAATCAAATAAAATTTTTCGAATTGAAAGAATACGTTTTTATGCACAATTGAAGGATAATATAACCTACTAGTGCCTTCTGTTTTGGAGATGAACGGCAGCAAATAACAGATGCACAGCCAATGGCAAGCTCTAGGAAAATGTCTTTGACATCATCTTTGAGAGCATAAATTAGTGACTTCCCATCAACAATTAAAGCCAATGCCTCAGAATTTTCAGTTGAAGAAGTAAGCAACTGCTTCCCTTCAGCTATCTGCCGGAGTACGCTCGCCTTATATGCCTATAAAATTAAAAGGATCTCATTAAGCTGACAAGCAAACTCAAAATTCAGATTAGATTTCGATAAGAAACCACTGTATACTGGTTTAGAAGAAGTTGTCAGGATACACAGTCGAAGAATTCCCATGTAATGTAACTACTGTCATGTTTGAACGGATAAAACAACCAGCACGGCATCGAGCTATTTCAGTGTGAACAACTTAAGCCTATGCATATAGGATAGCATGTTTTCTAAACAAATGAGAATCAATTCAGAAAAATGGCTAAAATAAAGCTCAAATTAATCTCAACTCTTAAGTAACAGTGAGGATGTTATGGTCAAGCACACAGCATTGCTAAAAAGGTTAAAGCTGAGATTCGAGATAAAATGAACAAAATATATAAACTAACAGACAAAGAGGTCCATAATGTTTTTGTAAAGGTTGCAGACAGAGAGAAAGACTTGAAGGGAATCAAGTTGTCCCATGCATTCATGAATTAGGAAACTTTGGTTGCAATGGTTAGTTCATGCTCCCAAAATGTATGGAATAAAGAAAAATTCATTGAGAATTTGTGAGTCTATGTGACATCAAATCAAATAAAAAAGGCATATATTGCAATTCAAGTCTACCGCTGCAGCAGCAGATTTGTCCTCTGATTTCTCCAATGCCTTGTTTTCTGGAGTCTCGGAATTTATTATTATTTGCTTCATTCCTTGTCTAAGCAGACTACAGGCAAAGCTGCAAAGTTCAACAGAAAAGTTCAAAAAATCAGCATATCAAAGTTCACATCAGATTTTATGGTAAGTATTTGCAATAATCATTATATACCCTATATTTATTGCAGTCTCCATCTTATCTCCTGTTAAAACCCATATTTTGATCCCGGCTTGTGCAAGTTTGTCAATGCATTCGGGAACCTATCCGGCACAAAAGGCAAAATACTCAATAAAAAACCTTGGACTTGATACTAAAAGTGACTCAAGCATGAGTGCATGCTGAGAATAATGAACACATCATATTTGTTGTCTTATTTTGTAATAATAGTTATCTGAAGTATATCGAAAGATGATGGTTATTTTGCTGTTGTGATGATAATGCTTTCGAAAAGTGCCTTTAAACTCACCCCCTTTTGAAGTTTGTCTTCAACAGCTGTCGCACCAAGAAGAATCAAATCCCGCTCGATTTTTTCTGCCACTTCCTCAATCATTTCTTCCCGATCTGCACTCACTCGGTTCTTGGCTTCTGTGAATTGTTCATCAAACTCAACATATTCTTCCTCATCTATTTCACGATATGCAATTACCAAAGTCCTCAAACCAGCATCAGCATATTCATTAATGTGCTCCTTGGTTTGCTCTGCAAATTCTTGCCCATTCTTTGCAAGCCTTTCAAACATGACACTGCTCGTTTGATGAAAGAAAACGTAATCACTATAATCTGTTGTCAAGTATATGTATACTAGAAAAAAACTACTAAGCGACATAATTCAGCCAGTCAAGAGTTATACAATTGGCCCTCAGTTATCATGGAAGATATATTCATCCTTACTCGGAGACAGAACAAGGCCTCTAGTTGTTAGTTTTTGCTAATATAGGTCAACCCTTCACACCCTATTCCCAATTCATCTAAAAGAGAAAAAGAAGAAAGGCGGAAAAAAAATGTTCATCTTATACATTTTAAGCTGCTGTTTCAGATTACAAACCTGTCGGCACCTTTACAAAATAGCAGCAGCTTTCCCTCCTCATCCCTCACAATCACAGACATCCGCTTTCTTGAGCTACTAAAGTCCAAGATGTTCAATAGTTTATAAGATCTGCAAAAGAGAAAAAAAATGTTCCATCATCTTGAATACAATATATGAACATATTATTAGTAACTAAAACCTAAAATTATACGGGAAAGCCTATGTACTCTGGCCATAGATAAAGTTGATGTGATGGATGGTCTTAGAAATAATTTATTAACTATTAAGTATTATGACCTTTCAACTTTTTGGCCGGAGACTGGATCTAACTCGTATAATGAAATGCTTGTTTGTGTCCTTTCATAAAACTCAAATCCCAGTTCTCTAGCTGCAACCACAAATGCTGCCTCGTCTGGTGATTCAGCTTCGTATGAAATTCTTCCGGTTTCTTCATCCACTTCAGGTATTGCAGTATGACAGACAGCCAATAGTCGTAAGAACTTCTGGATTACATCTGCATGAGGTTCATTTATCCAATTACCAGTCATGATTCTTTCATCCACAAAATTAAACCCTTTGACCAGTGGCTTTTCTTCATTAAACTCCTCTACTTGGCCCTCTGCCTCCATCACGTCTTGAGCCAAAGGTGAACCCTTTCTCCAAGCGAGAGCTCGTTCAACTTCAGTAATTCCATGACCATAAGATGTTCCAGCTATAGAACATTTGATGAATTCCATAGAGTTGCAGGTCAAAGTTCCCGTTTTATCAGAAAGTACAGTATCAACCTGGCCAAGTTCTTCATTCAGATTTGAGGTTCGAGCAAGTGCTGGCTTGTCTGCTTCTTCATAGTACATGTGCAGATCTTGGTTGATGAAAATGCTCTGAAGAACTTTGACGATTTCGATGGATACATACAAGGAAATGGGAATCAAATATGAATACAACATTAGGGCTGTCAAAAATTGCAAAATTGCTGCAACCGCCACTCTTTCTGGGTCATAATAGATTGTAGTCTCATCTGGTCTAAGGTACCATCTTGTCATTTTTCCATTTTCCAGGTCCTCTCTGGTTGCAATTCCAAAGAAAATCGACCCGATAATAGATAGCACAACCAGGACAGCAAACAGAAAGTACACAATCTTATCCATCCTCTTCTCAATCTTGCTTCTCTTTGATGGAGGTTCTGTTGAATTTTGAAAAACCTTGGTGTCATGGCCTGTGAAGATAACTACACCAAAAATATAATCCGTGTTCCGCAATTTAGAGTCCCGAAGTAGAAGCTGCTGAGGAGATAGAGGATACTGTTCTTCTCCAAATTCCAAACTGCCTACAAATGAGTATAAATTTGCATTCGGATCTTCACATCTGATGATAGCCTTGAAATTTTGAAAGCGTGAATCCTCATTCAGACTTGAAGTTGCTTCTAATGCTTGTTTTAATTTCAAATTGGTCTCCCCATCAAGGTTCATTGTTTCGACGTAGCAAATAGCTTCCTCGTAACTCGATGACAGCAAAATAAGATCAGCAGGAAAGAATTCATCCTTCTCCACCTTCACTATATCTCCAACTTTCAAATCCATCCATTTGGTATGTTCGAAAACACCATCACCTTGATGCACTTTAACTTTCCTGTTATTCATCTTAATGTCCTGCAGTGTCATCAACAGTTATTTTACGAAACCAAGAAACATAGACTAACAACACAAGATAAAAAGGAAAAAAACTGAAGGATGGAGATCAAGAAAGAGAGACATGAAGCTTAAAGGAAAAGCATCCTACTAAACATCACGATTTTTGATGCAAAGTATCAATTGATGGGACTAAAATACTTTTACAATATTTGCAGCATATTTGAATAAACAAAGAACAAAGAACACATAAACTAACTGGTCAAAACAAACCCCTCAGTTGGATAGAGACCATTCATCTAACCCTACAGATCTTTAAGACATTGGCAACCCCTTTCCGTCACCCCACTTTTCTCTCTGTCTCTTCTGCAAGATAACCACCATACACAAGCTCCCCTGAAATCTGTTAACCAGTAGCATCTGACAAGTTCTTTTTTTTTTTTTTTTCAAAATTCATTTCCTAACCAGACAAAATTTTTTAACAATATCTTCCTCAATCCCAACTTATATGCTGAAAACTATCATACATTCTCTATAATTCATAGAGAAATCACTGCAAATTATACGATGATGATGATGATGATGATGATGATGGTGGTGATTACAAATTTTAGTAAGTACTTGTTGGCAGCTGAATATACATCTATGACATAAAAAATCAGAAACAAAATAGTCCAAAATTATAGTTTTAACTCCAAGCCAGCATCAAATTCTGTTAAACTAATTTACCTGCTTTTTTCGCTTCCAATCTTCAACAGCCTCCTTTCCCATAGAGGCTCCAATTACAACAACTAATGGAAGAACATTACTAACAGGTGAGTAAGGAGATAATGGTGTAAAAGACAGTATTGCACAGATGAGAAAATAAAAATTTGCAACCCTCCTGAATTGTTCAAACAATGATTTTGGGAGGAATGTTGCAAGTGTATACTTTGTACTCCTAACATAATTATCACCATAGTTGAGAAGACTTGCTTCAAAGCACTCAGGGTCATTACAATACACTATCCTTGAAAAACCAGGCCCTCCAATCAATGAATGATCCCCTTGGAATGACGCTTTCCCACATGAGAAAGCATGAATTCTGCTAAAATGTTGTTTCTTTCTTCTTCCACCAGCCATTTCTTTGGCAACAGATTTTAATCTAATCCAAGTGGTTCAGTTCAAACATCAAACACGTAGAGAACACTAAATTCAACAAACTTGTTCTTCTACTTCTCCAAAGAACCGCAGTTTTCAGAAGATGCTTTTCAAGTTTCAAACAACTAATGATGTTACAAACAAGAGTCTTAAAAAAAACCAAGTGCAAAGAACATCCCAGAAAGCTGCCCAAAACCAGGAATCAATCAAAGCCAGATCTTTAAGATAGAATTCTATTAATGAACAAGCAAAGAAAGGGAAAAAAATGGAAAATTTAAGGTATCAAACACCAGGAAAAAGAAGAGTGAAAACTATCTATTACACTTCAAGATGTACTTGATTATTGAAGCTCAATCTGAAATAATTAACAGCCAGATAAACCCAAAAAAAAAAAAATTAAACCAACTAAATGATGAAGAAAAAAAATCCCATTTCATAAATGAATTTCTAGAAGTGCTAAGAAAAGAAGATTGAGAATGAAGTTATATTTCTACTATATACATTATTATTATTTTTTTCTCTTAGTTTAGTCTTTGGTAGAGATTGTGGACCAGGCTGCCAATGTCTCAACTTTGACTTTCAGCTACAAGGAATGAATCAAATCTAAGCACATTTAGTTCAAACTCAACTACTTTATTAGAATTCATTTAAACTAAAACCCAAAGAAAATAGTAAATAATAATAAAATAAAAAAGAGAACCAAATCTGATTTTAAAAAATGGAAAGTAAACAGCTTTTAACCACAAGTGTTCGAAAGGTTTTCAAAGATACCCAAAAGTGTAATACTGCTAAAAAGTGTAGCTAAGGCTGAATAACTTATAATTGTAGCAAGAAAATGATAAAACAGAACTAAATCAGATAAAAATGGAAAGTAAACAGCTTTTTAATAAAGTGTTAAGAAGAGGTTTCCAAAGTGTAAAACTGCTAAAAATTGTAGCTAAAGACTTAATTAATAACTTATAAATTATAGCGAGCAAGCAATTATTTTGAGGGTGCAGTGCTGATCAAGTCTTCTAGAAAGTCAATGGAAAAAACAAAAAGACCGTAAGAGAGACGTGGAAATGAAAAAGAATGAAGCTTTTCAAAACAACACAAAGAACCGAATTTTCTGAGAAGGGGTTTAAGCTGAAACAAGTGGTTGAGAATCTTTCTTATCCGAAATTCGAGATGTCTAAGTATATTTGTCCGTTAAAGATCATACTTGCACTCAGATACAAATATACGTCGAAGACGATCGCTAGATTCAATTATAAACGCCTTGTATCATTGATATTTTTTGGGGATCTTCCCTTTCTTATGCAGACAACTGAAAGATAGACAAGCTGACCAAACAAATTAAGACAGATAAAAGAACGGGGATTTTTTTTTTCTTTTTTTTGTGTTTTGTCAGGTGATGTAATAAAGAGAAACACAAATTACTCGATATTATATTTTTATTTTATTTTTATATATTAATCGATTTAAAACTCATCATAAATCAAATTCAAATTAATTTAAAATTTTATATTATTATTTATTATATTATTATAAATTTTATATTTTTTAAAATTAAATATAAATAAAAATATTATTTTTATTATTAAATAATAATTAAAATCAATTAGATCGAAGTATTAAAAAAAAAATCTTCAACTGATTGTCAAAGAAGTGAAACTGGGCAACGCTAGAAAGAAAGATTCGGTACGTAAAATGTACGTAATAATTGGGTGAGGCAGCGTGTCAGAATGTCAAACAAACTTAATCATATAATATAAAAGTAAAAATATAATATAATATTATATAAATATATGTTTAAAATTTATTTAATATAAATTATAAATATATCAAATTAATATATTTATATAAAAAAATTTTAAATATGATTATTAGATAATAAAATATACAAATATGATATGAATAAACGAATTATTAAATTTATTACCGATTAAATGCTTCTAATTATTTTTTATTTTTTTAAATAATAAAAAGGGTTTTTTTCAATCTCTAATCTTATTTAATTAAAAAAGTGTGGTAACTTATTATTCACTCAACTAACTTTCAAATATTAAATAATAATAATAAAAAATTTTGAAGTTAGTAAGAATTATTTTATGGCTCTTGTAATATTTGGGTTAGTTTTATTATTTTTTTTAAATTATGTGATTTGTGATTTGATCATGATAATATGCCGTTGTTAGTTTTATTTTTAATATTATTAATTTATGATGTAAATATTTATATAAATTAAAGTTGATAAAACCATGATTTATATGACAAAAAAAAAGCTATTTTAATTTCAAATTTATGAATTTGAATATAATTTATCCAATGCTTAATTAAAAAAAAATTACTTATAAAAATAATATTTTTTTATTGATAAAATTATTCGTTATTTCAAAATTTTATTCATAGGGTTTTTGTTAGTTAATCATTTAATAAACTTTACACTATATCTTAGTAAAGGTTGTCGTTTTAATTTGTTTTATAACGAACATTTATAATCTAATAGTTGAATAGACTGTGAATTTTGTTGCCAATAAAATAATTTTTTTTAAAAATATTTTAGTAGATGAATAATTTTTCTTGAAAAAAATTAAAAAATAAATTATTAATTTATTACATAAATATTTTTTAAAAATGAATATTTTCTTTTCCAAGGCCGGCATTGAAAAAGATTAAGGGATTGAAAGACATTATAGAAACAATTCTTCAATGTCTCTTTATTTGACTTTGGCTAGTTTGCTTAGGTTATTCTTAAATTAAATGGTTGGGTCACACTTTTACCTCTCATTTTTTATTATTAGGGTTGTATTTATTTATTTATTTATTTTTGGTACATTGTATGATTTCAACACCAAAATCAAAATGGGTTTTGTTATGATCCCA